>WWET01007946.1:28402-39329 GCA_011038615.1 Limnodynastes dumerilii | reverse complement strand
GATTTAGGGGTATAGTTTAACAAGAATGAAGGGGCTAGAATATCAAAGGAGGATGGTAGGAAAGTGGGCGCTTTACAGTAGGTGAGACCCCCAGATGGGAAAGTCTTATTGTTCCTGTACAGTCCTTCTAGACAACAAGCAGCTGTCAGCTTTTGGCACCCTTGTATTCATCTACCACCAAAGAGAAAGCTTACTGGGGCTGGACTACATCTGGGACTATTCTCTCCCAACCAATGTGCACCTAGTGCACAAGTTAGTGAGGGCACTAGGTACCGGATTTATACTTACCCAGAAATGACGTATGGTAGCCTCTGCTGCAGAGGCTATCGTATGGAATTAGTGATCCACAAGCCTGCATGTAGGAAAGCAGGACTGCGGAAGTCTGCTATGTGGAACTTGGTCAGAAGATGGTCCTAGGCCTTTTTTAGTTCAGGGCTCTAGGGCCAGATTTACTAAGCTGCGGGTTTGGAAAAGTGGAGATGTTGCCCATATCAACCAATCAGATTCTAGCTCTCACTACTGGAGAATGTCAGCTAGAATCTGATTGGTTGCTATAGGCAACATGTTCACTTTTCCAAACCTGCAGCTTAGTAAATCTGGCCCCTAGTCTCTTGTAGTTCAGGGAAGAAGGCCCTCCAGGTAGGTTTTAAACAGTAGGTACTTGCTGAAAGTTAAGTCACTAGGGCATACAGTCCCATCTCTCTATTTGTAATAGCTTTGGCCTCTTACCTCTCTTTAAAGCTTATCCACCTGCACTGATATCACTGCTGTGTCCACCATAACACCTCATTTCTTATGCCATTTTCAATAGTGTCACATGGATGGCACCTTGCTGTGTTGCTATTCTCTATTATTTGCTAGAAAAATCAACAAAATCTTTGAAGGGGGCAGTTGTTATGAACCAATCACAGCTAATTTTGCTCAGGAGAAAACCATCATTATTTTATCTTTTCCATTCGTCTACCATTAAACATAATAGTGGTATTAGATGCTAGGAATCACTTATTCATGTAAAAGATTTCCTCACTGCATTTAAGATTTCCTCACTGCATTTTCTCAGGCCCTTTCCAGGGCCCCAGTGGGTAGGAGGAAAAACAAAGGAGCATGATAACTGAAAAATACACATCATTCATCCTCTGGTAGCCACCCATATCTGTCCAAATGTAGCCTTGTAGGCAGATGAATGTCCCAAATCCTGGAAATCTGTCATTGAAGCATCTGCTTCAGCTGCTGATCTTGTGGCTGCAATCCATAACAACTGAGTTTCAAAATCACTGACCCTCAGACTCTATCGAGAAGCCAGTAAAATTGTTAGTGAGAAAATATACCACCAGCACACACGTTAACAAGTCATAACATCCGATGGCTGAAGGTAAGTGTAACAGGAGCTAAGGCCACCAGACAAATAATGTTTCAAACATGCCATGGCAATTCAACCCAGTCGTCCCCATCATGCCTGGCCAGTCTTAGGCCCGTAGGCCTACACTGTACTGTGTCATATGTTACGGTTGGGCGAGTATGCCAGAGGAAAGGGAAGACTTAGAGACTGCTACAAACTCGCTTAACCATGCAGTCTCTTAAAGACACAGCAAAAACAGGTTCAGACAAATGGGGTTCCATAAGGAGGGGCAGCTACCAACGTCACAGTCCCTATGAGGCTGGTCAAAATACAGACAGTCATGGCACACCTGGCACCAGGGCCGGACTGGCCATCTGTGTACCGAGGAGGAGTGTCTAAATTGTGCTCTGCACTCTCCGCTGACCACACACAATGTTAATGCAGCCAGCTCTGGCTGTGAGCCTGTCACAGAAGAGCACAGCATTCGATCAGTGAAGTAAGTTAAGGATTTAACCCTTAACTTACTTCACTGTTTAGCTGGTGACTAAAAGCTGTGCTCTTTCCCATTTCTATGATAGAAACAGGGAAGATCACAACTTTTAATCACCAGCTAAACAGTGAAGTAAGTTAAGGGTTAAATCCAGGGCCGGCCCTAGGCATACTCAGAATAGGGGTGGGGGGCGCCGGGCAGTCCCTATGAGCCAGGGACTGTGATTAGAAATTCCTGCTTCTGGTCATGCAGGCATATATGTAGCGCTGGATCTCTGTTCCTCTCAATGGCCCTGATCCTGAGCTACGGCCGCCGTCGCTAGTACGGCGGCCGTAGCGCTAATGCGCATGCGCCGGGCAGATGTTGGGCGGCGTTACTATGGAAACTTATAGACCCCATTTCTAAAATATCTACAAGAATTCTTTTATACAAACATTTTACAGAAACGGGGCCAATTCAAAGCCCTCATTTAAACCTTTAGGACTCAAAGTATTCAGGGTTGTTATCCAATAACCCTCTCTCTGAGATAAAAGTTTCAATCTATCACCTCCTCGTATGTCTAGCACTACTTGCTCAATTGCTTTGACAGACAATCCTTCTACTCGTCCTGAATGGCAAAGTTTAAAATGACGCGACACACTATGTGTAAGGTTTCCATTCATAATATTTCTATAATGTTCCAATGCCCTGATTTTCAGCGGGCGCTTGGTTTTACCAATATACGATAAACCACAGTCACACTGTAACATATATACTACATGTGTCGAATTGCAATTAAAACGATTTTTTATATAAAATTTTTCTTTACCATCAGAAGAGAGGAAGGTTTTTTCTTTTGAAATATATTTACATATTTTACACGCTCCACAAGGGAAGCAGCCTGTAATTTTAGGGAGGAAAGAATTAGCAGATAAAACAGGTTCAATTGGTAATAAACTTGGTGATAGTTTAGATTTAAGAGACTTTGCTCTACGATATTTTACTAAAGGGTTTGGGGGAAGATAAGATGATAACACAGGGTCTAATTGTAGTACTGGCCAGTGTTTTCTAATAATATTTTTTATCTCCCCACCCGATCTATTAAAATTAGTGATAAAAGGGCATTCAATTTTTTCGGTATTTGATCTAGGATTAAAGTTTTGTGCATTTCTGGATTTAGGTTTATAAGTTAGAAGGGCAGTCCTGTCTAAATGTAAGGCTCTTGTAAAACTCTGTTCAATCAGAGGTAAGGGGTAATGTCGCTCTCTAAACCTTTCTTTATAAATCTCCGCTTGTTCAATATATTTTTCTATTGTTGAACAATTCCGTCTTAAGCGGAGAAACTGGGAGTATGGGATATTATCCCTCCATTTGTAATAATGGCAACTGCTGTATTCAAGGTATCCATTACTATCCACTTCTTTAAAGAAAGTATATGAGGAGACTCTATTTTCATTGGGTTCTGGGGCGGTAAGGACCAAATCTAGAAATTCAATTTTATCACCCCCGAACTTAGATGTGAATCGGAGGCCAAAATCATTGGTGTTAAGATCCGTCACAAAGGAATTGAACTGCGACTCTGTCCCACTCCATACTACCAGTATGTCGTCTATATATCGACGATATAGTTTCAGATATATATTTTGAGGGTGGCCATAGACACAGTCCCGCTCCCAGCCGCCTAGATATAGATTGGCAAAGCTGGGAGCGAAAACTGTGCCCATCGCGGTGCCTCGTATCTGCAGGAAGATGGACTATACACACAAATATATATTGATATCTATCCTAGTCAAGTTATAATTAAAGAGTTATTTTTATTTATTTTTATGACTGGAATGTAGTAATTTATCTTGAGGTTTCCATAAATTAATGTGGCATTTATCTCTAAAACAATTACAGTATCCAATTTGGTTCAGGGAAGTAGAATGGACTTGGTGGAGATGTTAGGTAAGTTTTCAAATTTGACTATTATTTGTTTTATATACTATTTTTATTCATGCTTCATACAAAATAAAATAAAATAGATATATACAAATCCAATATATGGTCTATTAACAATAAATCTAGAATTTTTTCTATTTTATTACATTATGGTGTTATGCGTCTAGGCCTGGTCTTTTATTGCCTTTTGACTTGTGTGTTCTTCTCGTGCCTGTGTGGGTTTCCTCAGGATGTTCCAGTTTCCTCCCACATGCCAAAAACATGCTGGCAGGTTAATTTGCTGTGGACTAAATTAACCCCAGTCTGAGCGTGTGTGTGTGTGTGTGTGTAAGTATGTATGTATGTGTTCGGGACCTTAATATGTAGCTCCAAAAGGGACAGGGACTGACGTGAATACCTAATGTTCTCTGTAAAGTGCTGCAGACATTTTGTGGTGCTATGTAAATACTAATAATAATAATAATAATACAATGCGTCTCCCAAACTCCGAGTAACAATATTGTTAACGAACCCCACAGCAGGTGGGCCTGTGTGCTTTAAATGCCAGAGCTGATTTTTACTCCCAGTCCAGCCCTGCCTGGCACGCTGACAGGGATTGTGTACGTCCTGTCCCTTTAGACCATGGAATAAAAGGAAAAACTTCCCATGCCATTTGGAAAGGGAGGCTGAGTCTACCCAAACACTTGGCAAGAATACCTTGGACTTACCTGAGGCACATGTATCTCCCCTGTATTACTGCATGCAGGCACACTCCCTGCCCCCTCCCAGCTTTACTCTGATAAGTAGTGGAAAAGGACAGGTGTCATAGCTGCAAAGTTAATCAGCCTTGTCATTATGATTTGAAGGTCGTCTGGTCTGCCCTGTTTTCCATGCTATGATCAGTGGCAAGAGTCTCTCACAGCCCTACTAATGAAGAAATCTGCAAGCACACAACCCATTGACTTTTTGTAAGCATTCAAGAAACTTCAACAACTCTGTGGTTAGAGAAAAACAAATTTAGGCGACTCCTTCAACTGTAGTTTAACATTGAGATAAGCCAATAACCAGGGGTCAACTATTAACCATGCAGCAGAAAACCCTGGCTTTGTAGCCTGTGTATGCACCCTCTATCAGTGGCACAACATTGCGCTATAATTAAAAGCCACAGTAAACATTATTGGCTATATCTGTGGGATACCAACTGAACTCATAGGGCCTGATTCAATTAGCTTCGCACCCTGCGTTATTTGTAGTGCAAAGCTAACCCCATGAATTTATTTTGTGGATTTTTAAGTGCACCCCATAGAGGTGTGCATAAAAATCTGCGAAGTTTGGCTGCTGTAATAGATGGGAAAAAGCGCACACATCTTTGCGAGCCGATATATGGATAATTAATTCATACCATAAACTTTGCAATCACATGTACCTAATAACTTGCCAGTAATATTCTAAAGCTGGAAAAACATTAACAAATCCTAAGCTGTTCAGCTTGTTCCAATAAATGTAGCCCCTCCAGCAGAGACCACATAGCACCCCTAAAAGTGGTCTAATAATAAATCATAGGGCCTACGTGATCTGAAAAGGACCATTTACAAATCAATACACTCTCATTGGTTTAATGGACATACCAAGTGACCACAAAGTATTCTGTATTCTTACCTGTATTGCTGACCCATAAACCTCCCTGGCAACCAATGAAACTTTAGACATTGTATAATTGCTATCACACCTGCCAATTATACCATGTCTAAAATTCCCTTGGTTGCCAGGGAGGTACTGGTTAATAAATATATTTGATTGGATAAACATATGAGTTAAATCTCTAATGATGTGGATATTTAGACCTATGCCTTGCTGAAGGCAGACCTATGCCCATATTTTATGTTTATTGCTTGTCCTATAGATGACTTCCATCAAAACAATAATAACCTTTATATATATCAAACACAATAATGTCAATACCATAAACTGATCTTTTCCAGTATGCGTGTTATTCTAATGCACTGCATGCTGATTGTCTGACAGTATAATTTTTAATTTTTTAATTTAACTTTTTTAATTAACATATTCTATGATGAATATAAGAAGCAGTATTCCCTTTTTCCCCACACTGTGGTGTGTGGGTAGTTGTATTGGCAGGCTGTTGCATTAAAGTGGTGCGCCATCAGTAAGTGTACATGTAATGAAGTTATTATTACTCTGTATGTTTTGGAATTGAACCAACATATTTGGGGTATTACATACACCTTTTTATTTCAGAATGAAAATGAGAAACTTACCAAGTTACTACAATCACATAACATAAATAATCAGTCATAACATGCTGATGATGTAAAACTTTAGTCATACTTTAATAGCTAAAACCAATTATTAGTATGGTGCACATAGCTATGTAAAGATATAGAAATACAATGTCAACTTAAAGGCACTTTCCCATTCATGCAATCTGCATATAGCTTGTGCATTTCTAACATAGGTGATTTGTTTGCATCTCTATGAATGCAGAAAAGAGGAGAGGATAGTATGTAAGGGCTAAACCCACCTATTACTGTATGATTTAAATGCCAACCACCATGCGCATGGTAGGTGGCCCTGCCCCCATTGCGGAAGCCAATTTCCGCATGGAACACAGCATTTGGTTGCTGCATTACGATAAGGTATTATTGGTGGTGTGCATGCGAAGTACCAATTTTCAGCTGACTTCCTCTGACTTTAATGGCAGCCTGGGCTTGAAGCGGCCTGTAGTGCCTGAAGTTTCGGGGAGGGAGAGTCTTACTTTCTTAGTTTCCTTTCATTTTTTTTTTTTAATAGGTACTCATGACCATATTGCACACAATTGCCACAAATATACAACATCACCCACATTGCACCGTAAACAGGCACATTTAATAGAATAGGGTGATGTTGCCCAGTGCTATTGGCGTGATGTGAGCGATGTTCACATCACGTCCACAAGGACTGCAACATCCCAGGAAATTGACCAGATAGACAAAACCTAAAAAAATATTTAACACAATTCATAGTTATTTTATTAACATTTGTCAGTATATCAAACTGTCAGGGGGTGTGGGTCTCCTTGGAGAACGGCACCATTTTTCAAAAGGGCCATCTTCTCCCTGCCAGTTCCAAAATTGAAGAGTCAAAACAATAGACTCGCGGAGCACCAAAGACAAAGCTCCAGATGGTAAGTATAAAACTAACCCCGACCCTTACCCTAACCCTAACCATCCCCTTCCATAACCATAGCCATAACCCTACCTTTTCATGTAGCCTGACCGTAAGACTCCCCTAAGCATAGCCTAACCCTAAGACTCCCCTCCCCGCAGCCTGCACCTCCCTTCCCCAGAGCCTAGCCAAAACCCTCTTTTCCCCAGATCCTAACCCTAACTCTCTCTTGCCCAGAGCCTAACCCTAATGAGGATTCGGCTGTTTCTATTTCTAAAACAGCCATTTCTTGCTGTCAATAAGGGTGCTGAAAATACCATTCTCCCTGGCAGAAATATAATAAACAAAACTAAAGAACTAAACTAAAAAATTGTTATTGTAAAAAAATATTTACTTACCTGCACTCTTCTTTCAAGAGTTAATGATTTCATGTTATCAGAAACCTCTTCTTTTCTTCTTGCAGGTCCCATTGCTCTGTTGACCTTTTGCTGTTGCTGTGCTCTTCTCTTCACACAACAGCTCTGGGTCACATGGAACATGGAGGTGTAAGTGATGGTGTGACATCATTACATTGCATGGGATGCTTTGCTGGGAACAGGGGTAAACACAGGTTTTTGTGGGGTATAATAAGGGTTTGGATATAGCACACATATATAAAGCACTTGTGGGGTATATAAGGGGTTTGGGAATGAAACATACTATAATCTGCAGTTTATTTATTTTATTTATTAACAGGTTTTTATAAAGCACTATCAGATTACGTTGCACTTTAAGAATATATTTCACATTCACATTAGTCTCTGTCCCATTGGAGCTACAATCTAAGTTCCCTAACACAGACATTCCCCCCCACACACACACACACACACACACACACAGATTTGCTAAGCTGCGGGTTTGGATAATTGGAGATGTTGCCCATAGCAACCAATCAAATTCCAGCTCTCATTTTCCTATTACATACTAGGGAATTTCATCTACAATCTATCTGATTGGTTGCTATAGGCAACATCTCCACTTTTCCAAACCCATAGCTTAGAAAATCCAGCCCTATGGCTAATTTATCAAAAGTGTGTGGCCAGTTAAACCCACCAGCATGTTTGTTTGCATGTGGGAGGAAAATGGAGCATCCAGAGGAAACCCACGCCAACACTGACAGAAACTCCACAAAGATAAGGCCTACTCCAGGGATCAGAATCAGTGCTGTGAGACCCAAGTGCTACTCACTGAGCCACCATTCTGCCCAATCATGGATTGCGAATGGTAATATATGTCTGTGAATACCACATACTATAATATGTGGTTTATATTAGGGTTTGGGAATGGAAAATTATATACAGTGTATAATGTTCCATTCCCTGACCCATAATATACCCCACATATATTATAGTATGTGCCAGTCCCAGACCCATAATATTCCCTATATGTACTTTATATAGCGTGCCATGTCCAACTCCTAATATGGTGCACATAAAAAACATGTGGTAATGGCACACTATATAGTTTGTAGAGTGATGTTTCCAGATCCTAATATACCCCACATATATTATTGTATATACCATTCATACACCCCCTTAAGTACCCCATATGTACTGACCCATAATATATCCCAGATGTATAACAGTTGGAATATATTAAGGGTCTGGACATGGCATAATAAGTATATGTGGGAAATAATATGGGTCTAGCAATGGCACATACTAAAGTCAAATATATGGGGTATATTAGAAGTATAAATCAGTGGCATAACTAACGTGGGTTTTGTAGGGCACATGTCCCAAGTTCCAATGGTGTCCAGCTGATGTGGGCGCAATTGGAGCCTTAGGGCATGAGTCCTACATAAACTCACAATAGTCATACCACCAGTGCTGCGCTGACCCTGTATAATAACGCTGCACAGAGATGAGCAGAGAGGAGAGTGGGCGGCCGGCCAAACACCGTGACCCGCCCCTTCCTTTCATCTCAGTCTCTAGTGACTGAGTCATTCATTACAGGAGACAGGAACTGCCGCCCACTCTCCTCTCTGCTCCTCTGCACAGTGTTATTAAAGAGTGACAGCGCAGCACCGGTGGTTGTAGTGACTTTTGTGAGCGTATATATAGCCTATATATGCTCACAATAGTCACTACAACCACCTGTCCACCCGCACTGTGCTGTCACTCTTTAATAACGCTGCGTAGAGGAGCAGAGAGAAGAGTGGGCAACACTCCTGTAATGAGTGACTCTAGTGACTCATTGACTCAGTCACTAGATTAACTCTAGTGACTGAGATGAAAGGAAGGGGTGTGTCATGCCAGCTCGACATGGAGGAAGCAATCACACTGGCTGGACATGCAGTGGCAATCAGACTGGCTGGACATGGAGGGGCAATCAGACAGGCTGGACATGGAGGGGGCACAGAGGCTGAATGGGGACATAAAAAGAGGACAATGGGCTGGATCCAGACCTAGTTAAGTGCTTGAACTTAGTTACACCTGGGCTAAACCATGTTGATTGCAGGGGAGTCATATTTCATCTGTTGCAAACCGTATTAGAGTTGAGAGGTGATGTTTCCTATCCCAAGTCTAAATAACAGTGTGATAGTAAAGCTGGTCAGTATTTGTGTGCAGTAAGCAATTCAAGATATATCCCTGCATGCAAAGGATACAATTACCTTGACTTCCCCTGAAATGAACATGGTTTAGCCCAGGAGTAACTAAGTTCAAGCACTTAACTAGGTCTGGATCCAGCCCAATAAGGCTAAATGGACACACATAAAGATGGGACAGTAAGAGAAGGAAGAAGGATGAAAGCAAAGGTAATTAAAGGAGATTAAAAGTGTTAAAAATAGGTAGGCTGGGGAGTAATGAGGGGGACTATTTGTAGGCTGAAGAGACATGAGGGGGATAATTTGGAGGCTGAAGAGAAATGAGGGGGATTATTTGGAGGCTGAAGAGACATGACGGGGATATTTGGAGGCTGAAGAGACATGAAGGGGATTATTTGGAGGCTGAAAAGACATGAGGGGGATTATTTGGAGGCTGAAGAGAAATGAGGGGGATTATTTGAAGGCTGGGGAGACATAAGGGGGATTATTTTAAGGCTGGAGAGACATGAGGGGAATTATTTGAAGGCTGGGGAGACATGAGGGGGATTATTTGGAGGCTGAAGAGACATGAGGGGTATCTTTGGGAGGCTGGGGAGACATGAGGTGGATTATTTGGGGCCTGGGGAGACATGAGGGGGTTATTGGAAGCTGGAGAAACATGATGGGGATTATTGGAAGATGGGGAGACATCAGGGGGATTACTGGAAGATGGGGAGACATCAGGGGGATTAATGGAAACTAAGGAGACATAAGGGGGTTATTAGAAACCTGGAGACAACACATGGAGTATGCATTGAAAGGCCTAGGTGACGATTTCTATGGACACTGACAACATGGCTTTTGTGTACCAGCTGTTTTCTTGGGTTGCCATGATTGCTGATGCCACTTGGCCGTCACTTCCTGATATCGATGGGATATATGTGATGCAGACATGTTCGCATGCAGACTTGATTGGCAATGGCATGGTAAGTATTAACTTTAAGCCCCGGCATCCTTTTCTATTGCTTTGTATTGTGGTTACAAATATGTTAATATGTTTTCTGCTTTTTATGACACAGGGAGGCTATTGTGGTTAAAAGAATGTTGAATTTGACACTCAAATGATATTGATCCCAACTGTAAGATAGTTGTGGTAATTATGGATATTAAGATTTTTATCAAAACTTAAAATTAAAGACATCCCTAAATGCAAATGTAATGCAGATAATTAATATATATGTAAAAAAAAAAAACTATTTAGTTCCGGCATGGATCAATGTATACTGTATTTTACCACACACAGGCCAGCTTACACATTAGAGGACCATAAAACGTGCATGTCAGGCAGAGAGTACTGTGGGAGGGGGCTGGTTACACATGATGGAAGTACTAGGTGGCTAGGAAGACATGATGGGGATCCTGGGGGGGCTTGAGACAAATGATGGGAATACTGGGGGGGGGCTGGAGC
>WWET01007946.1:12357-25762 GCA_011038615.1 Limnodynastes dumerilii | reverse complement strand
AGTGTGGGAGCCCCCTCCCACACTGTACACTTTACATGCTTCCCCCCCCCCGCTTCAGCTGAATGCAAATGGGCTCGGACGGAACAAAGCTGAGAAGACTGGACCCCCCAGTAGAGCAGGTAAGTATTTTTTTTTTTACTGTAAAGTTGGGCATTTTTTGGCCATTTTTAGTGGCGCCACTACACTTTATTATTTTTATTATGGGGACATTTATATGGCGCAGTGGGCCCTGGATAGCAGGGCATGCTGGCGCTTGTGGTTCTCCAAGTGCCAGCATGCCCTGGTATCAATAGGCATGCTGGTACTTGTAGTTCTACAAGCATCAGCATGCCCTGTTGGGCAATAATTATTTATTTATTTTAATCATAGCGGCGGGGAAGGGGTTCATTATTTTATTATTTAAATAAATAAAAATGAATTGCAATTACGGCTCCGGCTGCTTTTTTTTTTTTTTCTAAGCCGTTTTTACTACGGCCAATTCAGCGGTGTGTGTTCCAGTCCAAGTCCAGTCTGGTCCAGTCCAGTTCAAGTCCAGCCTAGTCCAGTCCAGTCTGGTCCAGTCCAATTCAAGTTTAGCTTGCTCCAGTCCAGTCTTATCCAGTCTAGTTCCAGTCCAGCTTATTCCAGTCCAGTGTAGTCCAGTTCAGGTCTAGCCTTCATCCAGTCCAGTTTTGTCCAGTCCAGTTCAAGTCGAGATAAAAAAAATTAACCAGCACTATTAACTTAATATACATATAACAAATGTAATTAATTAATTTTAAAAATTATATAAAATTTCCTTCCAAATCAATTCGTAAATATTTCAACAATGTTAGTATTCAAATTAATCTAGTACCAGACATATAAAAACAATTCATAAAACAAATATACAACACATTTCTCACTATAAATATGTGGATAATACTGCATTCATCAATTAGAGTACTAATTGTAGTAATAATATGTCCACTGTTGAATGGAGGATAGGGGAAAAAGCTTAACTTATATATAATGATCCCTTATGGTGCTGTTTGATTGTTCATATCAGATGTAAAAATGAGAAGGAAATTATAGGCAGTCACTTCACTCGAGGTTGATCTGACCGAAGTATAGTTGACAATAGTGACATTGGGGTAGATCCAGAACTACGTCCCTCCTCCATAGACAGACGTAATTCAATAAACAATAGCTACTGCGCATACGTAGTAGCTATTGTATGTAATCTGCGTATCGTTTCTATACGTAGATTGCGTATATGCGGTCTAAAAGACTGCATTGAACTACGCCCTGAAAAGCCGATCTGCGCATGCGCCGGGCAGATGTTGCCCAGCGTAGCTACGGCAATGCCCGATCAACAGGAACAGGAACAGCGTAGTGACGCTGGAGGGAGTGTCCCCCAGCGCTACTACGTGAAGGTTAGTGAAGGTGGGCGGGGGAGTTAGTTTAATGAGGGAGGGAGGGCTTAGCGTAACAACACTCCTGTGCGAGCGTATTTTCCATTGCTTAGGCCGGCTGAAGTTAGGGTAGCATTCAGCTGGCGTAAGCAAGGGAAAATACGGCCGCACAGAGGGAGTGTCGGGGAGAGTGGATGCCGATACGCTGTGCTTTAGTAAGCACAGCGCATCAACGTATTTCTGGATCAGGCCCGTGTTCTCTATGAGCTCCTGGGCTTCCCTGCTGTTTCGAGCTGCAAAATGCTGATCTTTCAGCATCATCCCTGCCTGCAGTCCTCCCCTTACCTCCAGCAGCAGCGCTGATCAGATCCAACAGCTGGTGAGGCTAAGACCTGGCTGGTCTCCTCCTGTCTCTGGAAGGTTCTGGTGGTGTATAGCGCCCTGTGCTCCTCGAGGCACCAGATCCTGTGTTTGGAAAGCTCCGATTTACTTAGAGTCTTATTGCCTCTGCTCACAATATCTCTCATTCTCTCCTCTCATAGAAACATAGACATAGAAACATAGAAAGTGACGGCAGATAAGAGCCACATGGCCCATCTAGTCTGCCCATTTGTTTATTGAAAACTATACTGACCCTAGACCCTATTTACCCTCAATTGGGGTTACAATTTAGGATACCCTTGGATTTAAGATACTGTACAATTTGTTCCTTTAACAGTTTTTCCATCAATTTCCCTACTACTGATGTTAGACTCACTGGTCGGTAGTTTGACGCTTCTTCCCTACTTCCACTTTTATGCAGAGGGACGACATTTGCTATTTTCCAGTCCTCTGGAATTACCCCAATTACTAGTGACTGATTGAATAATTCAGTTAATGGTTTTGCCAGCACCCCTCTAAGCTCTTTTAGTATTCTCGGATGTATCCCATCTGGTCCCATTGATTTATCCACTTTCAGTTAAACTCCCTCTCCTCTCCATCTCAACAATAAGATGTGGCATTTCTACACCATCTTTACCTATGGAGTGACCTTATAAATCTGACATCAATTGTCTTATTGGCCATAAATACCATTTGGCTCTGTTTTATCTATATTATAGAACATTTATATTATATCTGTCTGAATGGGATACCAAAAACAAAAACAAAAACAAAAAAATAAAAATAAAATAAATAATAAATAAAAAAATAAAAACAATTTGAAAACATCAGCATTAGCTGTTCAACAACTTTATCTCTCATTTTTGAACGGCAAATTATCACTAATATGCCTGTTAAACAAACTAATGGGACCAATCTCCCCCCACCTGTTCGTTTTCCAGTCATGCAATCTACCAAGCCGCCTACTAAACCTCTGGCTATAGAGGAGGAAAGTGCTCACTCTCCAGTTCCACCATCTAGAGGGACTGAAGCTTCGCCTTTGAGAGATCACCTACTCACAGCCCTAAAATTTGATTTGACGTCGGAAATGAAGGCGGCAGTCAGACAAGAAGTCTCTGAAATCGGCGAACATACCAACCATTTGGAATCTAAAATGGAAGAACTTGTCTCCTCGCACAACGATCTCATCAGTGCTCATGATTCACTTCAGTCCGAGGTCTCTCAACTGCGTGACAAACTGACTGACATGGAAGACAGATCTAGACGTAACAATGTTAAAATTAGAGGACTCTAATTGGTATCTAACAAAGATTTACAAAAGTATGTAACATATATATTACGCAAGCTCCTCCCAGAAGCTACAGGTTCCGATCTCCTAATTGATAGAATTCACTGTCTCCCACGGCCTCGCTCAGCTACGGGAAATTTCCCAAGAGATACCTTGTTGAGACTTATTTTTTTCCATATTAAGGAACAGATCCTTAAGTCAGCAAGAAATGCTAATTCCTCGGATGATCTAAATGGTCTTCAGTTCTTCCCAGACCTCTCTGCAGTCTCCAAGTGACGATCCTTTAAGCCCATCTGTGCACTTACCATGTCAGGAGTCATCTGTCAGCAGCTTTCCCGGGTCACGCCCACTCTCCAGTGCTCCAGTGGTACCACTCCCAATAGTGGCAGCTTCCTACACAATCTCCATTACAGCATGTGTGCTTGTTTGTGTCTGAGATTAGTCATCTGCTCCATTACCTCTCTAGTGCATGGGCGTCGCCATCTTGCCTCCTGTCAGGTGTTTCCCAACAGCCACTCAGATACTCCTCTGCAGCACACATGATCCCTGTAGCCAATCAGTGCACAGGGTGCACTATTTAAACCCTGTGCACAATCCATTCAGTGCCAGAACAACTTGTTCATTGAAGGTGCCTGGCTGTCTTGATCTTGCATCCTAACACCTGATTCTGTCTCCTGATCCTGGTTACCCTGCTACCCTGAATCCTGACCTGTCTGCCTTGCATTACTTGCACCACTGCTCCCAGCATTACCTGCACCACTGCTCCCAGCATTACCTTCCAGTCCGGTCCAGCCTGTTCCTGCATTCCAGTCCAAAAAAAAGCAGGAGGCAGCGCTGGGATGTGGTCAAGATAGATACATTAATAGACTTCAATGTCCAAAAAGTAAAAGTTGTAAGCGCTTGTGATGGCTGAAAATTACTGGCAAATAACAGTGCATTGACCAATAAAAATGTTTTTAATCAAAATTCATAAATAAATAACATAAATTTGTTAATATGAATAGCAAACAAATATAAATGCAATGTAAAAATCAGAGCAATAAAAATTGTAAAATAAATGAGAATCGGTATAAATCTCTCATCAGGTGATTAAAAGTTATAGATAGTGTGCAATAAGAGTTAATTGCTTTCAATTACGATCTATAGCTAGACCAATATAGCAAATAAAGTCAATAGTGGTCACAGCAATAAGGATAATAATGACCACACACGGTTAACACTGTGTGGCTTGATAATAGGAGAGAGCCCACAAGTCAATTTAGTTGAAATGTTATAGAATAGTTAGGTAAGGAATGTTGTAATTGTAGTGAGTCAAATCAGTTATTAAAATCCACATTTGTGGAGCGTTACCAAACTTGAATATGCAGAGCAGACTTTCTTCCGCGTGAATAATAGAGGAGACAAGTATAAATCCTTTTTCGTGTCGGGTGGCCAGACCGGCACAGTAAGCGGCTCCGACGATCTGCGGACAGCGTCCGGATAGTCAGGAACACTAATCCTCAATTGTTTGGTCTGCGGATATTGAGGCTTCTCTCCAGTAACAAAGTTCAGAGCAGAGTGATAGGGTTGGCATCTAGTGATTCAATACAGACATAGGCATCGTCACCTGATATACTGATAATAGTCGAGAAACGCATTTCGTGTCTATCCAGGACACTTTAGCAAGCTCATAGACGTGGGTTAATGTGTGTTCAGGGCGCCTCCTTTATTCAAAGAGGGTAATTAATTAAACCGGCACCTGTCAGAAAGCGGCCAGGATCCCATACACAACAAATAGCTTATAATTTACAATTATAACAGGTAAATGAATAAAATATTTCTTAATGGCCATGCACTGATGTTTGTTAAACTAAAACCATAGTGATAATAACCATTCAAATAACCAAATGATAAAAACAATTAGATAAATAATTCAAGACATCATTAAATAGGGAGTTTCGGTAATTAACCTTTTTTAATACTGCCAGGATAATGTCAGACTAGGGGGACAAAACAAAGTATATCAAGCAGTATTAAAATTAAATAGTGTTATCTTAACATATCTTAGCGTTTTGATATTTAAACATTTGAATATTTAAACCTATAAGCCTTTTGTTATTAAATATTCTAATAATTTAAATATTTTAGCATTCAGTTATTTTTAGGTATTTTTAGGAAAAGGAAACTGATGTTAGGGATGAGAATAGTGAGGATAATAGTAGTTATCAAACTAAATAAAACAACAAAAGACAATAATAAGAAATAATAACAAACACAGATTGAATGTATAAGTGAATAGGAGAATAAAAACAATAATAATATTAATAGTGTGGTTATAAGTTGTGATAAATTGAAATAAATTGTAAATTGGCAAGAAAGGAACAGATAATACAAATACAATAGTTGATTCCATAGGTCTTGAATATTTGTTATAATAATTGTTGGAACCACCTTAGAAAAATTGTTACTACAACTTCAAAATAGTTCAGTGTTAGTGACAATAGAAAATAATAAAAAGTATTGGTAGAAAAAAAATACAAAACAATATAGCGATCCAATTTATCATTAGATACATAGAAAATAGTGTTTAGAGTTGAACCATCTAATAAGATCGTATATTTTAGATTTTAAATTTTAAATTTTAGGTTACTGAATATAAAAAGTACATTAATCAAATTGAAAATTAAAAATAATTAGGTATAACACATAATGTAAATCTAAACATGGAAGAATATCTTCAAAACAAAAATAGTTGAAGAATCATATAGAACTATAGCAACAAGAGTCTATAGCATATGATTATATAGTATACTTAAATTACCGGTAAGTGTTGTGAATAATGATGAAATTACATAATAAGTCATTTGTATCAAAATTACAAAAGACATCAGAGGTCTAATACCTTAATGAACTAAAACCCTAGTGTTGTAAAATCAAGGGCCTAAATGAGGCCCTTGAATTTACAACGCTAGGGTTTTAGTTCACATCTTTTTCTTTCTGTCTGCAAAAAGTCCGGTCCAGCCTGTTCCTGCATTCCAGTCCAGAATGTTACTGCTTTCCAGTCCAGTCCAGTGCCCTGCACTCCAGTTCGGTCCAGCGACCTGCACTCCAGTGTGGTCCAGTGGCCTGCACTCCAGTCCGGTCCAGTGGCCTGCACTCCAGTCCGGTCCAGCTGCCTGTATTCCTGTCCGGTCCAGCATACTGCATTCCAGTCCGGTCCAGCAGCCTGCAATCCAGTCCAACTTGCCCAGCATCCAGTCCAGCTTGTCCAGCAGCTGGTCCAGCTTGCCAGCATCCGGTAGTCAACCCATAGTCCGTCCCTGCTCCATTATTCATTGGACTGTTAAATTCATCTATCCTTGTCCAGTCAGTCCGGTTCCACTGAAAATGTCATTGCTTTACCTACTGTTTTTTATGTCTGTTCATGTCCCTACAATAAACCGGCTAGTTTCCTTTTCAATCCTGCTCGTCTGTCACTTCCCTTGAAACCTGGGACAGGTCCCACAAACCCAGCAGTCGTGACATCATCACTTCTGTTCTGTGAGCTAAGGAGATACCGTATCACTGGGGTTTTCCAGTTGAACTCCTAATCTACTTAGAAGGATCTACATATATTGTCTCTTTGCCTAATGCGGGTTTTAAGCTCTTGAAAGAATGGAACCTGACGACTCGACCTCTACATCCTCTACTCCAAGTCCTGTTCGGAAAGATTGGACACAAGTGGACTGACCTCTCATCGGTTAACCTGTTTAGTATCATTTTGTATAGAAAGCTGTTTGTCATTATCTTTAATGTATGCTCTTTCTAGACTTGATTCTATTATTATTTGCCTAGTTTATTTAATCTTATATAAAATGTTACTTGTTTATGATGGTCAATTTGCTCTTTCAAGAATCTGCTTACTGCCTATCACTAGTGGTGTTTTACTCTAATATAATATTATGTGTTTTCTTAGTGTGTTAAGATATTTTTATATAACACTTTTACTATAGGTCGCTCTAGGGGTGTAGGATGACTCTGCCGCACCCCACGATAGGTTTTACCACACTGTTTTACCCCCTCCCTTGTGGTAATCACTCTGGCCTAAATTTCTAGGCCATTTCAGTTATCTCTTTTCCTTTTTTTTTCACTCTTACCCCCCTATTTGTAGTTCTGAATGGCTTTCAATGGGACATTGTTTTTATTATACCAAGTTATGTTTACTTCCTGCTTTGCTGGTTTCACTCATCATGGCCTATCACTATCTGTTTAAAATTATTGCAAAATGGTTAAATTCTTTTCCTTAAATGTTCAGGGCTTGAATTCCCCGCATAAGCGTAGGTTAGCCTTGTCTACTTTTCATTCATTCAACGTAGATATTGTAGCAGTACAGGAAACACACTTCACCTTGAAGAATCCCCCCTTTTCAGAGATGCTTAATATCCTACCTGCTATACGGCTAATGCCCCCTATAAGAGAAATAGAGTTGCTATCCTTCTGACCTTGACTTCGATATTAAGATTAAGGTTGAGGACAAGAATGGTCGCTACTTACTCCTTTCTGGCCTTCTGGAAGAGAAATGGGCAACCGTAGTCCCCCTCTATGCTCCTAACTCGGGCCAAGTGCCCTTTTTGCTTCATCTGTGTAGGCTTGTACAGAAACACAAAAGGGGCAATATCATTCTTCTAGGAGACTTTAATTTAGTCCTCGATCCAAAATTAGATAATTCCTGTGCTACCTCATCTTCCTCATCTCAAGACTCTTCTGGCCCCTCTTCTGCTTTTAGGAAGTTGTTGGCTGAATTTGATTTATATGATGTCTGGAGGGTACAAGAACCCAAAGGTAGGGATTTTACTTATTTTTCTAATGTTCACAACTGATAGATCTCATCTTATCAGACAAGTGTGCCCTCCAACATTCGTATTGTATCCAGAGTCTTCCAATTACTTGGTCTGATCATGCCCCTTTACTTTGGCATTGGAACCAGAACCAAACTAGAGTCCCACAACCATGGTGGCTTTCAGAATATTTGCTTATTTCTATTGAAGCTTAAAAAAGCCTTATCAGATGCACTGGAGTCTTACTTGCAGACAAATAGCCCTTCAGACACTTCCCTATCTACACACTGGTGCACTTTGAAAATAGTAATGCAAGGGGTAGCTATTGAAACTAGAGCTAGACTCAAGAAACAATATCTCCTGGCACAGGCTAGTCTAGAAACTAAACTTACTCTACTAGAACAACAGAATCAGACGACTCCTTCTAAAATCTTTTGTAAAGAATTAGCAGCACTTATAAGCCAATTACAAAAATTACTATTGATCCATACTAGTAAAGTTGCACTTTCTAGGCTCTATCAAACTTATTATTTGGCTGGCAATAGAGCCAGGAAGCTTCTTGCTAAGAAATTGAGGACTAGACAAGCTCAGCAAATTCCTAGACTCTCCTGGAGGTGTCAAAACTGCTAATCCACTCCATATTGCAAATAAATTTGTTGATTATTATGCTGAATTGTACAACCTGAACAGAGGTTTACACATTTTTCAGCCTACTCCAGACTCAATTAAGCAATTTCTAGATACAGTAAACTTACCACACTTAGAGGATTCATCTATTGCATATCTCTGTACCCCCTGGACTCTTCAGGAGATAGAGTATGTCGTTCAGAATCTTCCCAATGCTAAATCACCAGGCCCTGATGGGTTCACTAATGAGTTTTTTGTAGTTTTTCATGAAGAGGTTGCTCCTCTCCTGCTGGGGCATTTTAAAGCGGTTTGTTATGGTGGACAGTTTCCTAGTGAGATGTTCGAAGCACAATTTGTCACTATCCTGAAACCTTGTAAAGATCCCTCTTCTTGTAAGAATGATCATCCTATTAGCTTACTGAACACTGACCTTAAAATATACGCACCGTATTAACCCTCTCCTCCCACATCTGATCCACCCAGAACAGGTGGGATTTGTTCCCTTCTGCCAGGTATCTGACTATACTAGAAGAGTCTTTAACCTCTTGGAATTAATAGCTAGTAATAAGGAACACTGCATTCTACTATCACTGTACGCAGAAAAAGCCTTTGATAGACTTCACTGGCTTTATATGAGGGAAGCCCTCTGCAGATATGGCTTTAGGGATAAAATCCTACACTCCATACGTGCTCTTTACTCTACCCCTACAGCTTTAAGTCTTTAGTAATGATTTTCTATCTTCTTCTTCTCATCACTAATGGAACGAGACAGGGTTACCCAATGTCCCCTTTAATTTTTGCCTTAGCCATTGAGCCATTGGCGGCTAGGCTTTGCTTATCCTGAAATTTCCCTGGTATAAGTTTTGGAGGTTCTGATCATAAACTGTATTTATTTGTGGATGATGTCCAGCTTTTTTTTCCAGCCCAGAGACGTCTCTGCTTGAATTACAGTTAATTTTGAAAAAATACTCTGAGGCTTCTCTCTACAAGCTCAATTTTAGTAAGTCAGAAGCTTTACCAATTAACATCCCTCCTGCCCTCTTATCTAATCTTCAGCAAACTTTTTTGTAAGTTGATTACATACCTGGGTATACAGATCCACTGCCAATTATCGGAAATTTTCGAATGTAATGCTCTGCCTCTATTAATACAGCTTAATACTATAATTAAAATCTGGTTACACTTTGAGATCTCCTGGCTGGGATGAATTGTGGCTTTTAAAATGTCTTTACTTCCTAAATGAATATATTTGTTATGTTATATATGGAAATCCAAACCACCTAGGCTAGCCTTTCTAGGATGACACTTCCTAAGGAGCAGGGAGGAATTGGTCTCCCTAATTTATTCAAGTACCATGAGGCATGCTTATTGGCCCAACTTTAAGATTGGTCTCTACCTCCATTCCAAAAATCCTGGGTAGATATTGAGCGTGCTACTTACCATGAATATCCCTTATCAGACACCCTCTGGACCCCTAAACTCTTATGCCCTCCCGGTTCGACAATTCTCTCATCTACATATTCTTCTTTGAAGGTTTGGGATGAAACGATCTCTCTGATAGGCGACCTGAGCCTTCCCTCTAATAATCTCTCCTCCTTAGTTATATCTAAATTAATACCTGACTCGAATATATGACTGGAGCATACAGAGCATTGAGCACTTTTGTCATACACCCTGGCTGGTCCATTGTGTGATATATAGCACTTGCCCTTGTGTATCAAACCCATTGTCCTATAGAGTGTAAGCCTGTGAGCAGGGCCCTCTTACCCACCCAGTCTGTCTGTTATTCCCCAGTATTGTTATAAAGATTGTAACATTGTAAAGCGCTACGTAATCTGTGGGCGCTATATAAAAACCTGTTAATAAAATAATAAAATAAAATAAATAAATATATCTAGTTGGGCACACAAAGGTATCAATCGCCTCTCTGATATTATGTACAGAAACGTTTTAATCTCTTTTTCTGAGCTATATAACATACCATAGACTTTTATAATTATATTCAATTAAACTATTGGATCAAATCAACTGTTAGGACCTATGGACCTCTGCGCCCCTCTTCAGACCCTCTTAAATCTAAATTATCTCCAGACGCAGGAAAGAAAAGTATCACTTTCTGATATCGGTACATTGTGCAGCCTCGAAGGAGTATAAAATCTAAATCACAGTTGGCTTGGGAGGCATATCTCAGGACTAGTTTTGACAAGAACAAATGGGAAAAAATTTAGAAAAAAAGATCTATGTCTTACAAGCTGTCCAAATGCTTAAACCACTCTGAAATGCATATAAAGCTATTGAACAAAATGTATCTCACACCAATTAAGCTCCACAAAATCTGGCCATCCCAATCGAAATATTGCTGGCATGGCAATGAAATAGGTGATATCTTTCATATATTCTGGAAATGCCTCTATATTTAAGTCTGGATCTCTCTTTTCAGTTTAGCCAGTAAAGTTCTTCAAATAGATCTACCCCCTACTCCAGATATAGCTTTACTTCATTTCTTCTCCTCATCAGTCCCTACTTATGCTATTTATGTCTTGGTTCACATTTGTATTGCAGCTAGGGCTGCTATACCTCAAAATTGGAAAAATCATACCTTTTTTTCGAATGGGCTATTCAGGGTTGTGTGTTTCTGCTGAAACCCGCAACTCTGTATTGGCCGTATAGTGGATCTGCATTACAGATCCGCTTAAAACTCTAAATCTGGCCCAACAAACTCCACACAGATAAGGCCTACTCCAGGACACAAACCCATGACAACGCTGGCATAAGGCACAAGTGCTAATTACTGAGCCACCAACACTCAAATTTTTAAGCAGCCTTTTAGAGAAAGAGTCCCATTTATCAGTGTGTGGCACTCTAGGTTCTTCCTGGTGACCAATATAGTACTGTAGCATGCCTCCTAACATTTAAGAATTCGAAAGAGAGACAAAATTTTGCGACCTGGTAAAGGGGGTGTGTCTTGTACCACTTAGTGGGCGTGTCTAGGCAAGTGGATGTGTCTTGCACCGCCCAGACCAGCGGGTCTAGTGCCTGCCCCTTTTATTTAACAACCATCCATATGTCTGCCTCTTATCATTAGGTCTGCTTTCCATATATCTGCCCATTATTATTTGTCCAGGATTCATATGTCCAGCCTCCATATCTGTCCCTTTATTTCTCCTACCTCCATGTCTGCCCCTTATTATTATGTCCAGCCTCCATGTCTTCCCCCTATTATTATGTCCAGCCTCCATATCTGCCTCTATATTATTTGTCTAGCCTTCAAGTCTGCCCCTTGTAATGTCCAGCCCCTTTGTTTGCCCCTTGTAATGTCCAGCCTCCATGTCTGCCTCTTTATAATTTGTCCAGCCCCATTTTCTGCCCCTTTTAATGTCCAGCCTCCATGTCTGCCTCTTTTAATGCCCAGCCTCCATGTTTGCCCCTTATGTCCAGCCTCCATGTCTGCCCCTTTTAATGTCCAGCCTCCATGTCTGCCCCTTATGTCCAGCCTCCATTGTCTGCCCCTTTAAATGTCCAGCCTCCATTGTTTGCCCCTTGTTTCCAGCCTCCATGTCTGCCCCTTATGTCCAGCCTCTTCTCTTACTTATCTTTGATGATTTTTCCCTTCCTCTGTGGCGCTCCTTCCCTCCATCTGGTCTGCTTTGCGGTCATGTGATATGCGATGCAGTACTGGTAATACAGGGCTCCTACGTGACCGCATAGGTTCGGTCACTGCCATTAACAGTAACAGGTTTGGTCCTACAGGTAAAGCCCTGCCACGTACACAGTGGCATGGGCTTTACAAAAAAAAACAACAACTCAACAAATCAACACAAGTTGTGAGGTGAGCGGGACAGAGGGACAGTCCCACTGGAATCGGGACACTTGGGAGGTCTGCTGTAGTGACATAGGGGTAGAGCCAGACCTAAGTGCTTGTTACATTTCATCACATAGCATATTTATGCTAGCATATTTTCTATGCACTCCCCTAGGCACTCTCCTCGCTCATACGTACTTTGGCCATTTTACTCTTGCCAAACCCTACCTTAACTTTTCAAAGCATAACTACTGACATACGTATAGGCTTCACTACGTAAGTGCCTAAGCACGCCCATAGTGTACGATTTAAATGCCTCACCCCGCCTCCGAAGTGTAATTACGGGTGTCGTATGGCTGTCACGCCCCTTCATTCGTAGTTACGCTGTTTATACGTTACTGGTACGTACGTTCAGAGTTACGTAGCATAACATCTGCCGTGCGCATGCACAATAAATACTAATAGGCAATTTTACGTCAGCAGCTAGTGTAAAATCGCTCGCGTATTTAGTTTAGGATCTGGCCCATGGTGTGTGGTTAACTTTACTTACACAAAGGATTGCAAAATTGTGACACCGAGACTCATGTTTTATAATATAATTATGCAAGTTCTTTTCAGCTGGGATTTGTTGTTTGCATATTCAAATTCACGTGATTCAAGTGTGTCTGTGTACACTCTAGTACTCTAGTCATAGTGCCTCTTTATATTGCATGTAATCCATAGAACACCTGTGTAGACAGGTTTGTAAAGCTCTGTTGATTCTGGTAAGGGATAGAAGTAATTTTTCATATTTTACCTTATGTGATCAAAAAAATATTCACTAAGTATTTTAAATGTTTTCTACCCTTTAGCCCTCAATCAACCAGACTTCTAAATTGCCAATCATTCAGTAATTGCAATGCTCATTACTCCTAATTGGCTTAAAATACATTGCATAAATTACATGATTACTGAACACATCACTCTAGATCCTGAATACACAATTGTGGACAATTTCTAGGAAATAAATATAGAACTTGTTTTCTAAACTCCAAGAATACTGAATTTATAGCCACAGATGAGAAGCTTGGTTGTGTGCTACATTCAGGTACTAAAATAACACATTTTATTTCAGCAGTGATAATGGAAAGTATATTTT
>WWET01007945.1:30288-44433 GCA_011038615.1 Limnodynastes dumerilii | reverse complement strand
ATCTGACCAGTGAGTACACAGTATAATGTACCAAAACAACACTATAGTGAGCCACAGGTTATCCTATACCTGGCTATATCCCTTCTATCATATCCCCCTTTTTCTCCTGTACCTGGTTAAAACCCTTCTATCATGTCCCCCTTTTTTCCTGTACCTGGTTATATACTTTCTATCATATCAGCCTCTCCCTCCTATAATTGGTTATATCCCTTCTATCATATCCCCCTCTCCCTCCTGTACCTGGTTACATCCCTTCCATCATATCCCCTTATCCCTCCTGTACCTGCTTATATCTCTTCTATTATCTCCCCCTCTGCCTCCTGTACATAGTAATATTCCATCTATCATATCCTCCTCTCCCTCCTGTACGTGGTTATACCACTTCTATTATATCCTCCTCTTCCTCCTGTACCTGGTTATATCCCTTCTATCATACCCCCCTCTCCCTCCTGTGCCTGGTCATATCCCTTCTATCATATCCCCCCTCCTCCTCCTGTACCTTGTTATATCCCTTCTATGATGTCCTCCATTCCCTCCTGTACCTGGTTATATCAATTCTATGATATTCTTCTCTTCCTCCTGTACCTCGTTATATCCCTTCTATAATATACCTCTCTCCCTGCTTTACATGGCTATATCCCTTCTATCATATGCTTATTTCCCTCCTGTATCTGGTTTTATCAGTTCTTTCATATCTCTCCCTCTCTCATGTACCTGGTTATATCATTTCAATTATAACCCCTTCTTCCTCTTGTATCTAGTAAAATTCTTTCTATCATATCCCCCTCTCCCTCCTGTACCTGGTTATACCGCTTCTATTATATTCTCCTCTTCCTCCTGTACCTGGTTATATCCCTTCTATCATATCCCCCTCTCCCTCCTGTACCTGTTTATATCCCTTCTATCATATGCCCCACCTCTTCTTGTACCTGGTTATATTCCTACTATCATATCCTCTCTCCCTCCTGTAGCAGGTTATTTCCCATCTATCATATCCCCCTATTCCTTCTATACCTGGTTATATCCCCTCTATCATGTCCCCACATCCTCCAATACCTGGTTAGATCATTTCCATCATATCCCCCTCTCCTTGTAGTATCTGGTTATACACCTTCTTTCCTATCCTCCTCTCTTCCATTTCTGCTCCTCCTCTAGCCATATATGCTACATTTTTAGTACCTATTTGTATGTTATGTGACACAGGCCATGCACCATTTTTAGTTGCTCTTCTTTGCACAGCCTCTAATGTATTTATATTCTTCTGGAGATATGGCCTCCAGAACTAAATTCATTATTCAAAGTGAGGCTGTACAATGACCTATAAAGTGACGTTACTACTACACTCTTTATACTACTAATTTCTCTAATATACAACCAGCATCTGACTTGTCTTTCTCATTGAATTGTTACATTGTCACCTACCATCATAACACCTTAAATAATTACACCTAGTTCTGTTTCATCCTCAGTAGTTTAAATAATATAATTTTTATAAGCAACCCTCACATCCCTTGCTCAGGAAACACGGTTTCTCTACCCTGTTGCAGAAACATAACCCCATTCTTACCATCAGATATTTCTCCATCTGGACAGGGCACACAGTCATAGCAACACGCGTGATATCCTCCAGTAGGAGCTTTTCTGAAACCATGAAGACACCTTTCTGAGCACTGACCTCGTGGCATCTGATACATAAAGAATAAAGTAATGGTTAGGAATTTATCTGAGACTTGTTATACTTTTTATCTGTTATCTAGAGGTAATGCACTATACTGCGACTGTGCTGTACTCTACAACTATTACACCATACTGCCACCTTCCTGTAATTTGTAGGTATTGCACTATACTGCCTCACTCCTGTAATCTGCAAACATTGTCGTATACTGACTCCATCCTATAATCTGCAAGTGTTGCACCATACTGCCACCCTTCAGTAATCTACAGGTATTGCACTATACTACCGCTCCTTTGTTATAAGTAGGTATTGTACAATACTGCCGCCCTCCTGTAATCTGTACTGCCACCCTCCTGTAATCTGCAGGTTTTACACTATACAACTGCCTTTCTGTAATCTGCAGGTATTGCGTTATAGTCCCGCTTGCAGGTATTGTACAATACTGCCGCCCTCCTTTAATCTGCAAGTATTGCACTATTCTGCCGCCCTCCTGTAACCAGCAGGTATTGCACTATATAGCCGCCCTCCTGTAATCTGCAGGTATTGCAGGTATTACCTGTGTCCTCCGAGAGGGACTGTGGTTAGAACTGAAGTCCTGAGGTGGCTAAGACTTGTGAGGGACATGAAGTCGCGCGGTGGTCGAGACTTGCAAGGGAAATTAAGTCCTGCGGTAACAGAGAAGCCTGTAACCCCATGTATCCTAGCAACCAGCCAGCCCTCAATTTGAAAGCATTCAGCCGCAGTCTGACTCCAGACTAGCACTGCACTAGGCGACGCTAGTTCTTAGCCACGGGTGGCATCACTGGGTGGTGCCCCCCTTTGGCTAGCACCCCTGGCAGGTGCCATCCTTGCCAAGGGGTAGATATGCCTTTGA
This sequence comes from Limnodynastes dumerilii, assembly GCA_011038615.1. Classification (NCBI taxonomy): domain Eukaryota; kingdom Metazoa; phylum Chordata; class Amphibia; order Anura; family Limnodynastidae; genus Limnodynastes; species Limnodynastes dumerilii. Next base: position 41,884 of record WWET01007945.1, on the reverse strand, counting down.
CAGTTACAGCCAACTCATTGATAAGTTAATAACTTAATTTAAACCCAGTAAGTGCCAGGTACTTCTGTTATCTATCCTGATGTACGCTGGGCAAAACTTTGACCCAGGGAGCCTGTTCTGGGCCTTTCACTGGATGGATTTGGCAGTTAGCAGTTCACATAGTGGTAACATGGTATGTATACACACACACACACACACACACATACATATATATATATATATATATATATATATATATATATATGGCGACGTGAGGGTACACCATGAGAGGTCCTGTAATATTTGTATCCGATTACCTTGGAACTCCACAGTCTCCCGTTGCCGGGCTTTCGAGAGTATCGCTTCCTTGACAGAGTAATAATGTAGTTGGCATATAATGGGCCTGATCCAGACTTACGACATCGCTCATACGCATTTGCGTATGATCGCATTAGCGTAACCATGGAAAAGGGCGTCCGTACGCATGATCTTCCAGAGTGTTACACGCCCACATTTCGTTAGTAGTGCAGCGATCATACGCCCGACTTACTAATATCGTACTAAGGAACTCGCACGAGTGTCCTTCATACGAAAATTCTTCCATACGGCCCAAACCTTCATATGTGATGGTCCTAATGTGTAGGCTATTTTTTCCTTTTGTATTGTCACTGTCTTTCTATATATGATTTATTGTCATGTTTCTAGATAAATTGTTGAACTTTCAAATTAACATTAGTATATTCTTGCGAATGATATGAAATGTATGTAGAAATATTATAAATAGTGTTGTGTTTTTTAAAATAAAAATTACACACAAATGCAATAATTAAACGGATATTGTTTATTTTAACATCAATTAACATTTAGAAAAGAACTAAAAACACCAAAAAATACAACTATGTTCAACATGTAAATAAAAGATTTAAAGTAAACTTATCTATATAAATCATATAAAGTGAGTAAAATCTGGGCAGTTTGCCCCATCTGCACCAGCATGTGCAGCAAGTTTAGAACTTCTTCTGTGAAGGGGTCCATTGCAAGATCATGATCAACTTGCACATCTGTAGTAAAATATAAATGAAATAGATTATTATAGTATAATGTACATACAATATATTATGGTTCCTGAGTGTAAAGAAACAGAGTTTAATCCAATCCTATATATAGGTATTGTTGTTGATTTCCGTTATTGCTGTTTATTTCAGCAAACATTTTCTCTGGGCTGTCGTACTAATTATTTTTTATTGTAATCTTTACATTATTTTACACTTATAAGTTAATCTTGGTAAAGATTTTGTAAAAATAACAAAAAATTATAAATTGTTAAATTGTTTTTTTTTCCTCATGTGTTCAGCTTAGCTGTTTGTATTTATTAATTTTTATTAGTATAATTATTAAATTTTATATTTATTAAATTACCTATTTTTCTTTTTTCAGTTCATCCATGCAAATAGCAAATATTTTACACATAGAACTTTCAACAACTAAAGGTTTATCATGATCTCATTGTTGTAAAATTGTTTTAGTAAAAATACAAATGTCCTAAAAATTAATTTTACAAACACAAATATTCATCACAATAATGTAGATGAGAATACATTCACATAATAATAAATAATAATCAAACATAAAGTTTAAAAAATCTAAATCAAATTTTACCATGATCCCCTTCATCAGCAGCATGATGCACATGCTGGTGCTCATCCTCCTCCTCAAAGTGATGGGCCGGTGAGGTATCCTCCGGGTCCGGAGTTCGAATCTGACGTGGTGTCAAGTCCTCCATCTCCTCAAGGGCTGCATGTGGGGGTGAGGGTTGTAATAATGGGGGTTGAATTCCCTCATCGTCGTCATACTCCTCCTCCTCCTCTGCCTCAAACAGCTGGCGTCTAGCAAATTCCGCAATGCGGTGTCTGTCCCATCCTAACAATAGAAAGAAATGTGTGTTAATTTTTTGGTTGATGTAGAAATACATAATCACAAACTATATTTTGTTTTTTTTGTTTTTTATTTTTTAACATAATCATTGTTACATATTTTTAATATTTGAATGAAAATATTGTTTGCAAATTATACATTGCAACTAAGATGAGGGAGGATTAAATGCTGGACCTATTAAAGATGTTGTTTATGACAGCCTATCAAATTGCAACTGTCACATACATATACCATCACATTTACGGGCAACATCCTAATTAATTAACATTAAATAAGTAAATAATTAAGTAAGTAATTGAATAATTAATTATTCCACGATTACTAACACCTGTCGTGGAAGATGACCATTCAGACTCTGCAGGTTTTAACCTTTTTTGTTGAGTGTTAAATATTATGTAATAAATAAATTCAAATACAAAATTAAATTTTTTATTTTTTTTTAAATGATAAATAAAACAATATACATTATTTTACATCATTTTTTTTTATTTTACCTGACAGATCCACTAGACTTTGAGCCAAATATAATGCCTCCAAGTTCTTCCATTTCGGATGTCCCATCAGAGGATGACACACAACATCCAAAACAGGATGGGGAACAAAGAAGAACACATATTTCACAAGCAACTCCTTCAGCTACAGAGCAACATTATGCTACTATGCGATCCATAGCTGAAAAATTAGATCGTAATTATGAGGCTACAACAGAACAAACAAAAATCCAACAAGAAAGAAATTAATATTTCAAGGAATTTTTCAAACAAATGATCGAGCACAATCTTCGAATGGAGGAAAAATTTGACCAGTTTCTCGCACAAAATATGGGAAAACAATTGCAAGTTGATAATGAAGTACCATCCACCTCAGGAACACAAAGGCAGCAATGTCCAAAAAATACCATTCCAGAACCGGCAGATAATGAAGCACGTACACTCACCAGAGCAGCAAAAAGGGTCAATACAAGGTCAGGCACAGCATCCAGATCCAATGAAGAAAATAACAACCCTCCACCTAAAAAACCAAAACAACAGAGTGAGGAAAAAAAAAATACCAAAGGAGGTAAAAAATCACTAACCAAAAAAAAATAATAATACTGATTTTTTTGGGCCCTTAGTTAAGTCATTTCACATGGTTATTTGAGAAACAAAATTACCTGTTGTTATGTACTTGTTTATATGGATTAAATTTATCTTTATCTGATGTTGATTTGAACTTTTTTTTTATAAAATTGGAGTTTTGAAACCATATTAATCTATTAATTTAAAAAATGTTATGAGATATAACATAAGTAGATGCTTAAAATAATACATGTCATTACTACTTAATAATGACTCAAAATACATGTAAAAAATGGGTGTGTATACATTATTAATATAGTACTAACCTCAAAAATATGTCTGGATAACATGGTGCCTGAACTGTGCTCCAGACTGTGAAGAGTTGATGTTCCGCAGATGATGTTCTGACAGAGGAGGGTCCACATCTGCATCAGCCTCAATCTCTAAAGGTATCCCATGTCTCACCGCGATGTTATGAAAAATGCAACACAGAACAACAAGCTCACATACCTTGTCAGGCGCATACATAAGGGCTCCCCCAGACCGGTCCAGACACCGAAACCTAGATTTTAGCAGCCCAAATGTCCTTTCAATAACCTGTCTGGTGGCCGTATGGCTGGCGTTGTATGCCTGCTCCTGCTCTGTGCTGGGGTTCAACATGGGCGTCAGGAGAAAGGGCCTCTGAGGATACGCACTGTCACCTTGGATTGTTAAAAAAAAGGTATAAAAAAACATAATTAGATTTTATGTCTTGCATTTTCATGTGTACAAGTACATGTTGTCCAGAGTTATCTGATGTACATACCTAAGAGCCACGCATCACTACCACCGTTAGCATGCCTCTCTTCTAATCTTTGCCATATTGTGGATTGCCGCATCACGAAGGCATCGTGACTGCTGCCTGGAAATTTGGCAACCACATCACGAATGAGTAGGGATGAGTCACATATCATTTGTACATTTATGGAGTGGAAACTCTTTCTATTTAAAAAAATAGAAGAGTTTCCACCCCTTGGTACTAATGCGACATGTGTCCCATCCACAGCCCCTATTACATGTGGGAAGCCTGCAATGGTGTAAAACTGCTGCTTAATCTCCACAAGGGCTGCCTCATTCAATGGCATATAAATGAATTGGGACATGCACAACAGGAATGCCCCAAAATCAGCAATGTCAAAATACTACAATACAAGAACCTGCAGCCAATGAATCACTTCCACTTACCAGTACAGCAAAAAGGGTCACAACAAGGTCAGGCACAGCATCCAGAGCAGCTGGTGAAATTAACAACCCACCACCTAAAAAACAAAAACAACAGAGTGAGGACATTAAAAATCCCAAAGGAGGTAAAAAATCACTAACCAAAAAGAAGTAATATTATTGCTTTTGATTATTTTTCTTTTGTTAAGCCCTTTCTAAAGTCATATCACATGGTTTTTTGTGAAAAATTATAACCAGTTGTTATGTACTTGTTTCTATGGATAAAATTTTTCTTTATCTGATGTTGAATTGTACATTATTTATTTAAAAATGTTTTTTTATAATGCACATTATTCGATTACTTAGAAAAATTTTATGTCAAATAACATAATTAGATGCTTAAATTAATACATAATAATGTATAGACAGAATAATGACAGAAAATACATACAAAAATGGGTGTATAAAGATTAATAATATAGTACAAACCTCAAAAATATGTCCGGATAACATGGTGCCTGAACTGTGATCCAGACTGTGAAGAGTTGATGTTCCGACAGAGGAGGGTCCACATCTGCATCAGCCTCAATCTCTAAAGGTATCCCATGTCTCACCGCGATGTTATGAAAAATGCAACACAGAACAACAAGCTCACATACCTTGTCAGGCGCATACATAAGGGCTCCCCCAGACCGGTCCAGACACCGAAACCTAGATTTTAGCAGCCCAAATGTCCTTTCAATAACCTGTCTGGTGGCCGTATGGCTGGCGTTGTATGCCTGCTCCTGCTCTGTGCTGGGGTTCAACATGGGCGTCAGGAGAAAGGGCTTCTGAGGATACGCACTGTCACCTTGGAAATATCAAAAAAGGGTATAACAAAACAAAATTAATTTTTATTTATTGCATTTTCCTATGTACAAATACATGTTGTCCAGATTTATCTGATGTACCTACCTAAGAGCCACGCATCACTACCACCGTTAGCATGCCTCTCTTCTAATCTTTGCCATATTGTGGATTGCCGCATCACGAAGGCATCGTGACTGCTGCCTGGAAATTTGGCAACCACATCACGAATGAGTAGGGATGAGTCACATATCATTTGTACATTTATGGAGTGGAAACTCTTTCTATTTAAAAAAATAGAAGAGTTTCCACCCCTTGGTACTAATGCGACATGTGTCCCATCCACAGCCCCTATTACATGTGGGAAGCCTGCAATGGTGTAAAACTGCTGCTTAATCTCCACAAGGCTTGCCTCATTCAATGGCATATAAATGAATTGGGACATGCGCAATAGGAATGCCCTCAAAACCGTGTCCAGGACACGGCTGAAAGATGACTGGGACACTCCTGTTGCGCAACCCATGACCCGTTGGAAGGAGCCAGAAGCACAGAATTGTAGCACCGCAAGGAGTTTTGTAAGCGGTGAAATTGCTGTACGTGACATGACATTTGAAGTCAGGTCCCTCTGCACAAGTGCAAGAGTTTCCATGATGATATGGGGTGGAAAGCGATAGATGCGCCTGACCTCATCATCAGTCACGTTAAAGAGGCTGACACGTGGCCGATAGATGCGCTCACGAGTCCTCAGGCGATGTAAATCACGCAGACGATGTTCCCTCCTCCGTGGCTGCTCCTCTTGCACAGCTGGATTACCCATTTCTGCTGCTAAAAACTAGTAGAAAATTGCATATAAACCACTATATCATAGCAACAATTAGCAAATAAAAACACAAAAACAATGTAAAATTTTATAAAACACTATTAGGGCATACATTGGTGACCACAAATTTCAACTGTCATGCAAGCTGATTAAATTTATATATAGATATACACACACACCCACACAAACACAAAAATGAGAATGTATTAAATGTAATAAATAAATACTTAGACCTGCAAGTTCATCAGCTCGCTCCATCTGAAAAAAAAATTAAAACAAAATAACATGTGTTGAAAAAAAAAAATTCACAAATAAATCCATATAATACCTAGTTTATAATCAGGTCCATAGGCAAAAATATTGCTTATAGCATTTTATAAACATCAAAAAATACAAAACTATATACATATATGATAACACATTATAATGGACTTTAAAAAATTAAATTATAATGTTTGTTGTCTGTTAATTTATAGCTAACAATGAAATAAATTAAACATATGCACATAGTTTATATAAAGCTTACTTACCATATTGAGTATATATGTGTTTTAGAATCCAAATTGCAAGAAAAGCACTATTACAAATCACAAAAGATATGCAAGGCTAAACGCTTAAACAGCAGCAAAAAATGGGAGCCTTTGCTAACTTATAAAGGAAAGCAAATTACATTGGTCAATTTCCTTCAGGTGTTACATCTCTTAATTAGTTTAGTTTTCAAAGGGCAAATAAACTGCAGAGACCATGCTGCGTTTATTATACGTATTATCGCAACTTAGTATTGTGGCCGGTCGTCTGTAGGGTCAGAAAAACCTACTCTAGGTAGTATTTCCATACGATGATATGATCTTATTTTAGGATCTGTCGCCCAAACGATTTCACGCCCATTTAGATCATTTACATACATGGCAAAACCCTCTGTTACGTTAATTCACGCCCATAACGTAAATAGGTCGTATGGCCGCTGTTGCTTAGGTCTGGATCGGGCATCCGTCTGTACTACAGTCATTGCGCATGCGCATTGCATGGTTACTGGCGATTTTACGTCCACGTTGAGCGTACGATCGCATCCGAGCGTTGTTCTGGATCAGGCCCATTGTTCCTAATCCAGACCTACGCCCCCCGCCGTTGCTAGGACTGCGGACGTAAGCGTAAGATCGGCTGAAAAGTGGGAGGGCGGGCTAGGCGGCCATACGCTCCTGTGCGAGCGTATGGCCCCTTCCTTACGCCGGCTGAAGTTAGGGTAGCCTTCAGCCGGCGTATGAAGGGACCATACGCCCACACAGGGGGAGTGTCGGGGAAAGTGAACGCTGATACGGCGTAGGTCTGGATCAGGCCCATTGACACAATTCTCATATTTTGAGCTCTATACAGCACCACAATGGATTTGAAATGAAACAAAGATGTGCTTTAACTGCAGACTTTCATCTTTAATTTGAGGGTATTTACATCCAAATTAGGTGAACGGTGTAGGAATTACAATGGTTTCTATATGTGCCTCCCACTTTTTAAGGGACCAAAAGTAATGGGACAAACGAAACAATCCTAAATCAAATTTTCACTTTTGAATACTTTGTTGCAAATCCTTTGCAGCCTGAAGTCTGGAAGTCTGGAAGGCATAGATATCACCAGACACTGGGTTTCATCCCTGATGATGCTCTGCTAGGCCTCTACTGCAAATGTCTTCATTTCCTGCTTGTTCTTGGGGCATTCTCTCTTCAGTTTTGTCTTCATCAAGTGAAATGCTGCTCAATCAGATTCAGGTCAGGTTATTGACTTGGCCATTGCATAAAATTCCACTTTTTAACCTTAAAAGAGGGGTCTGTCGCTCCATACATACATTATATAACACTATGGGCCTCATTTACAAAAGGTGTTTTTTGGCAGCGATTATGAATCGCCAGCCATTGCCGCGACTTTGCCACAATTTTTTTTTAAATTGCGGCATTTACTATTCTGCGCTTTTGGATGGCGATTTACAATCTCCGTTGATAGGCAGCAATTTTTCCATGAAGAAATCGCTGCACTTTTCTGTATAAAATCACAGTGATTTTCCATAAAAAATCGTCGTCAATCATGTCCATTTAAAACTATTTTTTTTTTTTTAAATAAATTATTTTTTGTGTAGAAATGACTAGCGCAGTATGCTTGTAACCCTTAGCATACAGGTGCTAATAGTACTAGAAGGCACAGCATGGCCATTTGTTTCTGGCCATGCTGTGTCTTTTGGTACTATAAGCGTCGGCATGGCAAGGGTTAATGTCATGCTGCGCTCTGACCAATATGTGAAAAAAGAAAATAATTAGACAAAGTAAAAATCAATATGTACACAAAAAAAAAGCACATTGCGCAACTTACTGTAAAGTTTACTATGCTATCCCCCTTACAATAGATGATAATGCATATGTCCAGTCTTTAAATGGTCCTAAGTAAAATCCACTTTTATCATCAAACAAATGTATATTTACCCTAACGTTGTTATTAAAATTCCATGTATCCAAATATCTATTACTATTACTATGTCACAGCATTTTTAAACATTAAATAACATAGGCCTGGATTCACAACCCTGTACATGTGCCACATACGTCCTTAATTTCCCGATAGTAGCTACTACGCATGTGTAGTAATTATTTTACGTAATCTACATATTGTTTCATTACGTAGATTGCGTATATGCGGTGTTTAAGACCGCATATTCACAATCTACGTAACAAAGCGATACATAGATTGCGTAAAATAGTTACTATGTTACGACACTCCAGGTTTACCTGGCAGAGATCCGGAGTGGTCGCAGAGAAGAAGGCGAACTGGAGTGACGCCCCGGGTTTACCTCGGAGAGAACCAAGGCGGCCACAGAAGAAAGGGAGGTAGTGACCGAGTAGACTGCCGAGGCACGGAGACTTTACTATCGGGTGGATTTCACCAGAGCCCCTGGTGGTGGGGATGGATTTGGCTGTGCCCCAATAGTCTGGATGTGCCCCGTTGAACCTGACTCTAGGAAGAGAAAGGGAAACCCGGAGTGAACACCAAACCGAAGAGAAGGGAGCAGTAAGGAAAGTGGGAATAGAGTCAGACCGAAAGGGACCAGACTGAGACAGACTACGATCAACATGGAACCAGTAACGGCGGACGGAAGATAGTTCACAGGACTGGACAAGATGGACTAGGGCTCGCGCACTCACAGGCATACAGCGGGACCCCCGAAAGGGTAACATAGACTAGCACTCCAGGAAAGGTTAAGGTATGAGAGGTAGGTGCACACACTAAGGAGGGAGAATCAGGGCAAGATACACACTATGTAAACAGAGGCAAGGATTGAACAAGGTAAGTGGGCAAGCAACGGTCAGATCACTAGGCTAGCAAGAAGCAAAAGCACTAGGCACACAAGAGAGATAGCAGGTCACAGGTCTGACAGGCAGAGACTATAACCGGCACCAGACTGCACAAAGGAGGGTGTTAATAAAGCAGGAAGTGAGCCCCAATTGGCCAGAGACGGGGAACGCACAAAAGCTGTCATACACGTGGGACGCGCGCTTAGAGCAGAAGCGGCGCCCACGTGTGGTAACCAGGACGCGGTAACTAGGGAGGCCGCCGGGCAGGGGAATCCCCGGCGTGAGTACAGGAAGCCGCAGCAGAGGTAAGAACTGCTGCGGCCAGCGTAACATACTACACATGCGTAGTAGCTACTATCAGGAAATTAAGGATGTATGTGGCACACATACAGGGTTGTGAATCCGGGCCATAATGTGGCAATATAATGTTTCCAGACCAACTTGTGCCTGGAACTCCCTTACTAATCGTTATTTTCTATGTGTTGTACCTTTTAAAATAATAATAAAGTCCAGTAAAATCTCACTGTTTTTCTGTCATCTATCTTGGGTGACTTGCTTGCAGTGCAGGACCTGTTGATTGCAGTTTTCCTCTTTTTCTCCAGCTTGAAGCGTCGTTCCGGTTCTGCGCCTTCGGGGTTCCGTTGCTAATGACCATTCGGTCACTAGGGGTCCTCCCTTTTATAGTCTCTATGACATCATAGAGACTATAAAAGGGGGATCTTTAGTGACCGAGCACATGCATTAACATCTATTGTAAGGGGGATAGCCTAGGAAACTTTACAGTAGGTTGGTTAATGCAGTTTTTTGTGTATACATATTGTTTATTAATTTTGACTAATTATTTTCTTTTTTCCAATATTGGTCAGAGCGCAGCATGACATTAACCCTTGCCATGCTGACGCTTATAGTACTAGAAGGCACAGCATGGCCAGAAACACATGGCCATGCTGTGCCTTCTATTACTATCAGCACCTGCATGCTAAGGGTTATAAGCTACTAAGGGTTATAAGCTATTCTGCTCCTGAAAAACACGTCAAAGATGTTGATATGTGTTTTTCAGCTAAAGTGTATGGCAGCAGGTGCTTTTAAATGGTGCTTTTTAGACATTTTAGACATTTTACTAAGCCACACTTAGTAAATGCAGTGATTGCTTTGTTTGACATTGAAAAAATGTAGAGGACCAATGTAACTGACGTCATCTAGCGACCAAATGGTCATTAGGAGCAGCATAGCAGCAGAGCAGGATGTCTCGTCTACGTGTCAACTGGAGAAGACCCCCTGAGAACCGGACCAGATACTACAATCAAGCGGAACTCAGACTGCAATCCAGAAAAGAAAATTCTGCACATCCAGCACCGCTTCCACAGAGAGAAGTCAGCAAACGGTGAGTGCCCCAAACTTTTATTATTTTACACAAGACACACTGCACACATTACACTTAGAATAGGAGAGATGACCACCGGAGGTAAGTGCACACAGTAGGGAACATTGCTAGTTAAGGAATATTTATTTTTGACATGCATACTTAGTGTAAAGGTTTAATGTATGTTTATTGCTGAATCAATTTTTTTAACACACACTACACGCATCCACACATGGTTAGAAGCCGAACCATGCTGCCGCTGATATTATTACAAGGCAAAGCAATGCTGAGCCTTGTAGCTCTATCAGTACAACATGGCTAAGGCTTTCAGCCATGCAGCACTTAGTTTTTTCCAAACTCACGCGACTTACTGCGATTTCTTAAAGGACTAATATTCTATTGAAAATCACAGCGATCTAGCCCTTTACAAATCGCACAACATTGTCTGAGATTGGAAAAATCGCGGCCAAATCGATTCTTAATGAATTGGGTGATTTTTTTTAAAAAACTGCGGCTATATCGCCGCAATGTGCTGCCCTATGTGTCAGCACAATATAGATTTATAACATTATATACACTATGTGTCAGCACAATATAGATTTATAACATTATATACACTATGTGTCAGCACAATATAGATTTATAACATTATATACACTATGTGTCAGCACAATATAGATTTATAACATTATATACACTATGTGTCAGCACAATATAGATATATAACATTATATACACTATGTGTCATCACAATATAGATATATAACATTATATAACACTATGTGTCATCACAATATAGATATATAACATTATATAACACTATGTGTCATCACAATATAGATATATAACATTATATAACACTATGTGTCATCACAATATAGATATATAACATTATATAACACTATGTGTCATCACAATATAGATATATAACATTATATATACAATGTGTCAGCACAATATAGATATATAACATTATATATACAATGTGTCAGCACAATATAGATATATAACATTATATAACACTATGTGTCATCACAATATAGATATATAACATTATATA
>WWET01007945.1:15043-29806 GCA_011038615.1 Limnodynastes dumerilii | reverse complement strand
GTTACGCTGAGCGCTACAGCGCTCAGTGTAACATCGTAGCTCTGGATCAGGCCCTATGTATCTGCACAATATAGATATATAACATTATATACACTGTGTCAGCACAATATAGATATATAACATAATATACACAATGTGTCATCACAATATACATATATAACATTATATACACTATGTGTCAGCACATACATAGAAAGGAGGTTTAGGGCACAATATAGATATATAACATTATATAACACTATATGTCAGCACATACATAAAAAGGAGGTTTAGGTCACAATATAGATATATAACATTATATAACACTATATGTCAACACATACATAAAAAGGAGGTTTAGGTCACAATATAGATATATAACATTGTATACACTGTGTCAACACATACATAGAAAGGAGGTTTAGGGCATAATATAGATATATAACATTATATAACACTATGTGTCAGCACATACATAAAAAGGAGGTTTAGGTTACAATATAGCTATATTGGGTTTATCACCTGCCTAGTCTCAAGGCACCTGTAGGTGAGTCCCTATCCATTTACTATATGTGTACTCAGGATGTCTGTATTAGGACCCTTCAGCCATTTTAAAAGTGTGCAGTGGCCATATTGGGGAGGGGTCAGGCTCCCAAAGTAAAACTAGTAACATTAGCAACAAAACACAGGCTGTGCTTCTAATTCAATATATGAAACGTGTGCAAGTGTATATATACATGGAGAGGTGCAGCCAAGGACCAAAAGTGACCACTGTCTATGATTTACCCTTCCATTTCTCCAGTGTATTCTCTGGGGATTAATGTTTAGCCAAAGTTTTTCAAATAATCCAACTTTCCTTTTATTAATAGTAGTATGCGTTTTGTTTACTGTAGTTACCGAGTTTACAACATATAAAAGAAAAGAAAATTCTCCCTTTTCAGTAAAACACATTTGATTATGATATTTATAATTATTCACAGCCTTTTTTATGTACGTGGGGATTTTCTATGGTAATAGAAACAAAGAAGAGTTAAAAATCTTAAAGTTGACATTAGCTTATTCGTTTACCAAGTTATGTACAACTTTATTCCCCTGAGAGCTGCAGAAGATTGGTATTGGATGATAGAGGTCCCCCATAATTGATAATATTTTATGTGCATGCACGGACTTCCGATCATAGAACCCTATCATGTTATGCATCAGCCCCATGAAAAAAAGGGCTGGTGCGTGATGATGAATTGTACGTATGGGCTTAGCCAAGCCTTCACTGTACGATTACCATTGCTCCTCCCATACGCCATGCGAGCCTCTGTAATTATGACGGGGCTTTCTGTCCACAGCATACAGTGAAAGACACACTGAACTCTAATAAATTCAAAAGCGGGATCTTGCTTAAAAAAGGGACAACCTAACGATAGATATGGGCCAAAACTTTGTATTGACCTGAAAGGTGGCCAGTAAGAGACCATTGAAACAGCGACTATTGGAAATCATTGGGTAACAACTATACTGATGTCATGAGTTTAATATCCAGACCTAATTTCTGTGGAGATTGGATGTGTTACTCAAACAACTATACTGATGTCATGAGTTTAATCTCCAGACCTAATTTATGTGGAGATTGGATGTGTTACTCAGTCGTGCCAACCAGAGGACGGAGTCTAACTGAGGCCTGGTCATCACTAGAGCCTCTGATCATGAGGACAAATTCACGCAGCAGACACCCAGCAGATTGTGGCCCCTGGAGACACCTGTCAGGGTTGGAGACTACTGGCATACAGACCCCTGAGACTGGAAGGAAAGGTCTAAGTTAGACTCCCAGATGAGGGAAAGGCAGGTGCAAGATGGAGCTTGGTGGAAAGGTTTACATACACAGGACAGGCGACAAATCCTGGAGAGATGACGGGGAGAGGCACATATTAATACGCGTTGCCACTGGACAGAGGTACCAGGGCAGTAGACAAACAATGGGGAGCCCTCACTCACACTAACTCAATGAACAATACAGGAACAAGGAGAAAAACAAAGGGCCTAACAAGACAATGGGGCTGATCCAGACCCACGTACACATTACGTGCATGCGAGGGTCTGGAAAAATGATCGCATAGTGAAGAGGGCATGCACCCTGCACTACCCGCCCTTGGTAGTAAATCTACCCTAAATATTATGAGTCGTAACGGTAATTTCCCTGCCCCATAGCCTTCATTTAAATAGCTATCCCGCCTATTTGGCAGGGATAGAATCATCGTAAAGGAAGGGTCTGCCCCTTCCCCATAAGTACTGTCATATACTTACGGTAAGGAAACATATGCCGTGTGCATGCACAGAAGTTGGCTTGCGTAAATTCACTGTCGTACCTAGTTCTGGATTTACCCCAATGACTGGAAGGAGAACACAAGGAAGGTACAAAAGGATCCACTCAGAAATCGAAAGAAAAGGCAGAGAACCAAGGACTACAGAGAAGCAGGCAAACGATAAACGCTAAAACCGGCAGCGTGTGGAATCACTGTCAGACCCTAAGAAGAGGCTGCTTGCCACTGATTGGCCAGCAGTAACTCTTCCCTTCGCTTCTAAGAGACAGCCAGGAAGTGAGAGAGAGAGAGGCAAATTTGTATGCTGTCACTTGCACTTGATGGCATACGAGGAAGAGAGCGGCGCCGGACCCCGTGTCTGGTATGTAAAATATGTTCTTCCCATGTCAGTGTTCCTTCCCATGCTAAAAGGACTCCTAGCATATATTGCTATGAATAAACTCTGGTGGTCGTGATTGCTGATGCTGGAATGAAGACACCTACTGATAAGTGGCGAATAAGTTTAGTTTTCTTACACTCTCTTTGTTTGTACGTGTGTGGAGGAGATCTCTGCTTTCATTATTGATTAAAAATAAATGCATATCATTTAAAGCTTCAGCCATAATGCAGACAGCAAGAAACACTCGGAAAGGTAGAGGATCACCAGCATAGTTTATATATCTCGGAGAATCCTCCATAGTGCAGTTTCGAAGGCTTCTATCAGATATTTTTGCAATAAGAACATTTTTTAATTTATTTTTAGTACTGCACTTAAATTCAGTTATCCAAATATCCTCCAATAATGGGTCAAATGACTGATCTGATAGATGAATGATATCCAGAAATTCATTCACTTCAGGATTATTATATTTAGGTAGGGAAAATACGAGGCTGCAGTTGAAGAGCTTTGCAATGTTTATTACACGTGACCATGAGACTGGAAGGATAAATGTCTTATTAGTAATATATGGTTCTATATGTAACAAAAAAAAAGCTTGTTCCATGTTATGTGTGCCACAAACTATAATAATCTCAGCAGTATATTTCTGAATTGTGTTCATTAAAACATTTATTGCAGACATTGTTTTAAGTAATCGTAGACTGAATTCAATACATATTCCATGATCAGATAAGAGTTGGCTCAGTTGTTGGATCTCTCGCTCTCCACTCTCATCAGCCGACGTCATGATCCCAACCCAATTCCACTCAAACTTCTCCAATAACTGCACGATTGCTATAAATTGCATCTGGTCACTGTGCATTGTCCGAAAGAAGCGCGGATAAACCCTTTTATCGCTCAGTGCAGGGTCTCTTGCTCCATAACTTATCTAGAATCAAAATTCATGATTACAAAGAACCAGATGCAGACTAGCCATCAGAGGGAGGTCAATCTCCTGGTTTGTATAGCGTTTCCTTGGGTGACACTTACCTTAATAGTTCCTATCTCTCCTAACTAGATATGATGGGGAAATTGGGGGGCTGCAGAGACATGATGGGGAAATTGGGGGGCTGCAGAGACATGATGGAGAAATTGATAGGCTGCAGAGACATGGGGATACTGAGGGCTACAGAGACATGATGGGGTTACTGAGGGCTGCAGAGAAATGATGGGGGAATTGGGGGGCTGCAGAGACATGATGGAGAAATTGATAGGCTGCAGAGACATGGGGATACTGAGGGCTACAGAGACATGATGGGGTTACTGAGGGCTGCAGAGAAATGATGGGGGAATTGGGGGGCTGCAGAGACATGATGGGGATACTGAGGGCCGCAGATACATGATAGGGAAATTGGGGGGCTGCAGAGACCTGATGTGGATACTGGGTGGCTGCAGAGATATGATGGGGAATACTGGGAGGCTGGAGACACATAAGGGGAAGTACATACAAGGGGGAGAGATTGGATGGATATATATACTGTACACACACACAAACTAAGTGTAAAACTAAGTGCTTACAAGACTGCTTCTATTGTATTATGGTTACAAATGTTTCCTGTTTTTGAGGCCTTTTTTAACTGCATTGTGGTTACAAGAACATTGAATTTATTGTACACTGGTCAGAAGGATGCAGTCTGTATTGTATGGTGGCCTGTATCATAACTAGAATAATGGCTTGGATTCACAACACCGTACAAGTTGCATATACAGTCTTAAAATACCGATAGTAGCTATTACGCATGCGTAGTAACTATTTTACGTAATCTACGTATCGTTTTGTTATGTAGATTACATATATGCGGTCTTTAAAGACCGAAATGATACGTAGATTACGTAAAATAGTTACTCTAAAAGTAAAAACTAAAAGAGGACTCTGTGTTACTTTCATCATAGTCATACCTGTGGACTTCAGTTGTCAATATCCTTAACCATTGCTCCTGCTTTACCTGTCTGAACCTTTCAATAACAAATCTATGCTTTACATAACTTCTTCCTCATGATTCCATCATTAGACCTGACAGTATGAACCAGCTAACCACAATTAATCCAATTTTTCCAGGGACAAATCAAGATCTGTCTGGGGCACCGCAGTATGGTTTGGAGGTTCAGCACCTTTATTCTCTCCACACAGAAGTTGTCTGAAGTTTTGTTTTTCCTGCCTGCTTTGCTAGGTAAACTAGCACATCACGAAGCCCTGTCATCTCCTGATAACCCTGCGGCTTTAGTGCAATCTTGTTTTTCTCCATGACCTCCCAGCATTCCTGACCTTACACCATCCTTGGAGCCTCCTTTACAAGCTGATTCCAGTTTGCCTCCGGGTCTTTTACCAGAGTCTCAATCTGCCACAGGACTACAGCAAAGCCTGTCACCACCATCAGGGGCTCCGGGGAAAACCAGTCCTGCGGTTTGACTCTGCACCGACCTGCACATGTACCTCTGAAGCTATTCGCTCAAGTCCTATAATGCACCTCAGTTGCCGGTCTGGCCTAAGGGAAACCTGCCATTATTTATAGTGGATTACCATTCTGCCTCTTCCAAGGTCTTTGGTTCTCATCTATGTATTTCTCATGATTCAGTCAAGTCCACATTCCTTCAGCCTGTTGCCACCCATTCTAGAGCCAGAGGTGGCTTTCATCCTTCTATATCATTGGAGCAGTGCAAGTTCAGTATTGGTAGCAACCTGTGCCTATATTGTTCAAGTCCAGAACACGTCCTGATCTTCTCTCTTCTTGAAAACCCAGTTACATACAAACTGTGGTTTAGGTGTCCAGTTTCTCAGCCCTAGGTGGGGTGTACAGGTCTTCTGCATCAGGTAGGATGTCCTGTCCTTAAGCCCCAGGTGGAGTGTTCAGTCTCGGTCTCCCCAGGCAGGATTCCAACCCGGATCGGGTTTCAATTGGTGTCTGCCCGGACGGGGTTCAAAGTGGTGTCTACCCAGATGGGGTTCCAAGTCCAGATTCCTTCAGCCTGTTGCCACCCATTCTAGAGCCAGAGGTGGCTGTCATCCGCCTTTATCATTGGAGCACTCTTCAGCTCTTGATGTTATAGTCTCATGTCCCCCTTTCTCTAATGTAAGGCAGTGTGCTGCTATGTCCACTCTGCTGGTGTGTACCTCAGCAGCTATACTTAATAAAAAGACTCATAGGGTCAGATCCTAAACTCCGTACACTAACGATTTTATGCTACCCATTAGTATTTACTGCACATGCACGCTGCATATGTTACGCCACATAACTCTGAACGTACGTACCACCAGCGGTAACCCAGTCTGTGTCCCCTCATAGGACTCGCCAGTTGTCCAGTTCTGCCATCTAATTACCCCTCATGGCAGCCTAATTGTGTTGTTCAGCCAGTTACCAATCTGAGAGCTGCCCCTGCTCTAGCTAAGAGGCAAGAGGATTCCACTGACTTCCCTTCTAGGTATACAGTCCAAGATGGTGCATTCCAAGCTCCAGTGTTGATTGTCCGGGATGTGTCGCCTGAGCTGGCTGCTCAAGGACCAGTTTCAGGGCCTGATGTTCAGGATTCATTGATGGAGACTTCCGTTCTGAATTCTGGTTTCACCTTCCTGGGGTCAGTGTCTCTTCATCGAGGTCCGCTGCCAGAACCTGCTCTCCCGAGTCCTTCTCTGCAGGCCACTGTTCAAGATCTGGAGACTGCCCTCCAGGCTCCTGAGCTACCCGTATTTAGACCTCAATCTGATGTGTCCAGATTCTCCTCCACCAAGTCCAAGCCTTCTGTACAGTCTGCCATCCTTAACTCTTCCAAGCCATCACATAGGAAAACACGTGCTTCAGCATAGCGCTATGGCCAGCCACTAACAACTGTGAATAAACCCGGCTCCATTGACAAACTATTTTGAATTTTTAGCTCCATTAAACATAAGGATATATAAATTTATAGACTGAATACTGTCCATACTTGCACGGATTGAGAATCATTCTAATCATAAGGAATATAAGAACTAATATCCGCAGTTCACTCAATGCATGTGTATTAAGCGGCTACTGTCCTATTCTCCCAAAAGACTGAGAACCGAGGACGGCATAGATACTGTCCGATTCCTTGAATTAGTCTGTATTCCACGGAGTAACCCTACACCATATCATCCTCTAGCGCTCGCATTGATATCCATAGGATATCATCATTTTTGTTGGCTATATTAAAACTACTGGTGATTTTTTTTTTACAATTTTATTACAAATTTAAATTGTATTCAAAAGTTGAAATCATGTATATGGAAGCCAGTTGTGAGTCTATACATCTTTCTGCCAGGGAATAGGCTTCTCTAAATTAGAACCTATCAGCAGTATGGTCCATAAACCAAGGGTCTACTGATGCCACTCACCTGAGTATAGCCAAATACATTCAGCAACTGGGCCATAGAGATGGTGGTGAAAGAGTGGAGATCTCCAATAAAACCATAGACTTTACCATGTTTCCTACAGGAGTAATTAGGAATCATCAGTTTGTTTCCAGACAATATCTGTAGAACATGTTTTATGGCTTTTACTTCCTTTCCACAAGAATCAAACAAATGATAACCCAGAGTAATGTTGGGCAGAATATCTGGGCTCCTATTAATCTCATTAATTGCAGCAATGAAGCCTCGGAGATGTCTGTATTCTCTGCGTTGGACACTAGATCAACAAAGGGAAACAATTTGTAGACATATAACTTAGAATGGAATAACAGATAAGAGCCACTTAACCCATTCAGGCTGCCTTTTTATAGCTTTAATTTTAAATAGTATTGACCTCAAATTTAGCTTTATTTTTTATTAACAGGATTTTATATAGCATTATCATTTTACGTAGCACTTCACAAAGAAACAATTAAATTACTATCATATTGTTTTGGACATTGTGGGAGGAAACCAGAGGAAACCCATTCAGACACAGGGAGAACATACAAACTCCACACAGATAAGGCTTTTCAGGAATAAAACTCATGAACTCAGTGCCACACAGTAGAAGAGCTACCCCTTAAATCATCACGAGAGTGTTCCATTGTTTTAGTCTCTACCACCTCAGATGGAGGCTATTCTAGTTATTCACTACTCTTTCAGTTAAATCATTTCTCCACATATTTCCCCCACACCTACCACATTCCAGTTTATAAGCATGCCTACATGTTCTAATACATCTTTTCCTTTAAAAAGCTTTACCTGGTTACCCCCTTGATATATGTGAAAGCTGTTATCATATTCCCGGTCCCTTCTGTGCTCCAAGCTATACATGTTACTTCCTCTAGTCTTTCTTTATATGTTAAAAATGTTCTTCTGGAGATATGGGGCTGATCAGTATCTGTGTGCAGTAAGCAATTTAAAGATATATCCCTGCATGCAAAGAATACAATTACCTTGTCTCTGCCTGAAAGCAACAAGGTTTAGCCCAGGAGTAACTTTCCTCTCTTATTTTCAAGCTCCTTCTTTTTTTTTTTTTTTTAATAATCTGTTTATTGAAATTTTTCAAGAAAATATAGCATAACAGATTCAATAAAGTACATTGTATACAAACATTTTACAACATTACATATTTGCAAGAGAATATATACATACATATGTATAACAGTATACAAATAACACTGTTAAGATATACAATCTTTAAATACGTCATAAAGATGTTATGGTATAGGGGAAGAGAATAACGTTGGGAAAACAGAAAAAAAAAGGGATTTTATCACGGGGTAGGGTCACAATTTAGGGACATGTCAAGCTTGCAAGAGATGTTAATTTAGCCGGCAACTAAAGCTGGAATGGACAGTGGGTAGCATACTGTAATACATGGCATGAGAGGATGTATTTAAACAACATTTGCACAGACCATAGTGGGGCAGCCTCTTCTCTTAATTAGGATGGTTTCTAAGGAGTTGGCCCCTCTAACTGCCGGTACAGGAACCAAGAGGTGTTTTCAAACAACTTATAAATATGCTCTTGGGAAGATGCATCTAGGGTATTTATATAGGAACCCCATTTCTTATAGAACCTTTCCACTCCAATCCCTACATTCGGGAGTGTTGCTCTACGGTCAAGGTATATTGCTCTTAACAGGAAGCTTTGGACAGATCCCAAGAAGGGAGGTATAGGAGATGTCCATTGTTCTAAAATTACTTTTTTCGCTATGGTGACAATTACTGTCAAGATCGGGATAAGTTCAGACTTTCGGGTACCCAAATCCCAGTTAGTAAAATTAACGATAAGCATGGCTAACGGGTCTCTTTGCACTTGTAACTTAAAGATACGATTAAGAAATTGAGCTAATTTATTCCAAAATGTAACTATCTTTGGACATGCCCAAAAGTTATGTAAAAAGGTGTCTTTGGGTTGCTTACATTTCAAGCAGTGACCAGTATCAGCAGTCACCATGTTGTCTTTGCAAAGGAGCAATGTACATTCTATAAATAACTTTAAGATGTACTTTCTGCAAGTGGGCAGAGAATAGGGTTTTCAAAGTGCGTTCATGGTATTTTAATAAGGTTTTTGTAGATAATAATTGCGGAATATCATTTTCCCATTTAGTAAGCGAAAACTCCCAGAGTTTCTCTGCTTGAACTATTCATTGGTCCCGTTGCAGGAATTTAGTGCTATATATATTAGATTTAGCAAAGTGCATGAGATCCATCAGGCTATCTGGTTGGTGTGTATCTTCTAGAGCTTTAGGCTGGGTTTGCGCAAAATGGCACAATTGTAAAAACATAAAAAAGTGGGAATTGGGTAAATCAAACTTATCTTTAAGCATCTGAAAAGATATCAATTTGCCACCCGGATCAAACACATCCCGTATAGAAAGGATCCCTTTATGTTTCCACAGAGTAAAGTTTGAATTTTCGAAGCTTGGTGGAAATGTTGGATTACCCCAACTAGGAGCATAAAGGGAGCTTGATGGATTGCGCTTATACTTATAATTTACCTGTATCCAAGACAGATAAGTATAAGACATTTGACATACATTGCTGGGGGATGAGTTTTCTTGGACTCAATAGAAGTGCAGCTGGTGCAAAAGGGTAAAATAGAGCTTCTTCCAGGTGTAGATTAATGTACACCTCTCTCCTTAACATCCAGTCAATAATATATCTAAATTGAACTGCATTGGTAAAAGTTTTGACATCCGGTATACCCAGACCTCCTTGTCCCTTTGGCAATTTTAGCTTTGCAAATTTTGCCCTATGTTTTTTGTGTTGCCACAAAAATTTTTTAAAAATACTAACACAACTTATTCTATCTGCTTTTGAGAGACCAAAAGCCAACATCTGAATAAGATAAGAAAGCTTGGGGAAAATCACGCTCTTAAGTACAGCTGCCCTGCCCAAGAGAGAAAGGGGTACATTTTTCCAATTATTAAGTTTGTTGGAGATGGCCTGTAGCACAGGTGTATAATTATGGTTATACAAGGATTTTAATGACGGCGTTATTTGGACCCCTAGGTATTTAAGATAGTGATTAGAAATTTTTAAATTAGATATGGCCGATGTCACTGCAGAGAGTGTACTGGAGCCAGTCAAGGGCATTATTTCAGACTTTTGTATGTTTACTCTATATCCTGCAAAGGTGCTAAATTGAGTAATACTTGAAATTATCGCTGGAAGGGAAGACAAAGGATTTGACACAAATAGCAACATGTCATCAGCGAATAAAGCCAATTTGAATGTCTGATTGCCCACAGTGATACCTTGAAATTCTTGTTGTTGACGTAGGGTTATAGCTAACAGTTCTAACGCCAAGGCAAATAAGAGGAGCGACAGCGGGCACCCTTGTCTGGTTTCCCGCTCTATTTCAAAAGGGTCAGATAAATATCCGTTACAGCTTACTTGTGTTAGCGGAGATGAATAGAGAACAGATATTAATTGAGTAAATTTGCCTGGGAAACCGAACCTTTGCATAGTTTCAAAAAGATGATCCCAAGTCACCAGGTCGAACGCTTTTTCAGCATCAAGTGATAGTAAGAGATTAAGACCCGAATCGCCAGGTTGTTGTTGCTGCAAATTCTGCAAGACTGCCAACACTTTTCTAATGTTGGACACAGAGCGTCGCCCCCAGATGAATCCAGTCTGGTCGCTATGGATTATTAACGGTAAGATCTTTTTGACACGTTCTGCTAGAATTTTGGTGAGCAATTTATAATCAGTATTCAGGAGAGATATTGGTCAATATGAACCTGGCAATTCTGGGTCCCGACCTGGCTTTGGGATCACCTTAATGACAGCAGAGTTAAAGTATAGTGGAAGACTGCCATGCTCTATAATATGGTTAAATACATGTTTCAAGGGTTCAGTTATCTCCTCAATCAACAATTTAAAGAACTCTCCATTAAATCCATCTGGTCCTGGTGCTTTAAGGGGCTTGAGTTTTTTGATGGCTTGTTCGACCTCTTGTGTTGTAATTGGAACTGACAAGAGATCACTATATTGCTGACTTATTTGTGGAATGGGTAAATTAGCCCAAAATTTTTGTTTTTCAACGGCATTAATTTCATCCTTAGAATAAAGATGACAGTAGAAATCTCGAAGCAACAATGCTATTTCAGCTCCCTTTTAGACTCTGTGTCCATGCACCGTTTTTAGGTTATGTATCACTGGGGAACGCCTGGCACCAGCCAATAAATTAGATAATAAACGTCCTGGCTTATTACCGTATCTATAAAATTTATATTGTTTATTCTGAGTGAAATGATCCCCCATCTGACTAATAATATTATCGAAGTGAGACTGTAGTTCCCGATACCTATCTTTGTTTGTTCTAGTGGGGGATTGCACAAACCTCTGATATGCTTTGGTCAGACCCTTTTGTGCCTCTGTATATAAACAAGTATGTATTTTATTGAACTTCTGTACATATAATATTACCTCTGCTCTAAGAACAGCTTTGGCAGTTTGCCAAAATAGTAAGGGATTATCTGTATGCTGCGCATTGGCGAAAGCTAAGGATGACCAAGCTGCCTTTAACATGTTTCGAATTTCCAGCAAATTTATCAGATGTACAGGAAATCTCCAGGATCTGTAATTTCCCCTATCTATGGTAGAGGTGAGTGTGACCCAAACCAAACCATGGTCAGATATGCTAATCGGTTCAATACATGCCTCAATGACTCTGGGGAGAAGGGAGTTTGAGAGTAGGAGATAGTCTAAGCGAGACAACGTATTATGGGCAGCTTAAAGGCATTTATAGTTACGATCTCTAGGGTGTCTAACTCTCCAGACATCGGAAAGCTGTAGTTGCTGTGAGAGCGTTTTGATTCCAAATTTGGGGTGTCTAGCACCTGTTCTGGTGATTTGTCTATCTAAAATGGCAGATGCCACAATATTAAAATCTCCACCCACTATGAGCTGCAAGTCACTATGGGGGAGCAGTTTTGCTAGAATATTTTGGAAGAACTGTTTATTATAAATATTTAGGCCGTACAAGTTACAGATAATATATCGCGATTTTTCTATTGTAACTTCTGTTATAGTGTATCACCCTTCTATATCTATTACACAGTTGGTTGTGTATTAATGTAACTACTCCCCTAGCTTTAGAGTTGAAAGAGGTGAATGGCAAGACTGAGTAACCCATCATATTTAGTTTGTTAGTTTCTTCGCTCATCAGATGTGTTTCCTGCAGAAGGGCGATTTGAATTTTAAGTTTCCTAAGATATAAATAGATTTTTTTTCTCTTTGTTGGTGAATGTTTGCCGCCTACATTCCAGATACACACCTTAATATTCAACATCAAAGTATTGTTCTGGCAGCCCAATGAGTCGCTATAAACCAAGAAAGCATGTCTTTTAACATATAGTTGTCAAAACATACATAATGTAATTCAATAACAAGCATGACATGGGGCAAATCATAAATGGGGGCAACAGGGGAGGGGGCTACTAACATTCTAGTGGGTAAACCACCAAAGCACCAGGCTTTAGTGAAGCAATAAAGCGATCTAGAACTTCCGGGTTAACTATCCAAACTAACTTTAAAGTGTAAAGTTTTTGGTCTCCTTGCAGAGCCCGGCAGGCTTAAACATATAAAATTATTAGCATCAGCACATAAAAAATATCATCTGAACCCATCCTTTGAAACAACTGCATATATCAGATAGAAACACAATCAGGACTATTTATCATATATACTAAGGTATACACGAAAAGTAATTTTTTTTTATTTTTTTTTAAAGGAAATTGAAAGAACAAACCAGCCTAATACGAGATTGTAGTATACCAGGTAAAGTCTCAACCATGATTTGGAGATCCATAGAATGGTGAGATTCCATAGCATAGTCCCATGCGATCCGATAGGGAATTTTTCTTTAGCCGCTGAAGCCTCACCCATCAGATAATCGTTCCGAACCTTTTATCTTCCAACGGGCTGAAGGTCTCTGGACGTCTCCTTGGTTGCGTGCGATGAGGGTGCGCCGAGGCTTCTTCCATTTCCGAGCATTCTTCATTTTAATATGCATCGGCATCATCTGGGGTCATAAAATCTTTGAATGATTTCCCATCAAATATGCGTAGTCTCACTGGGTAGAGCAGGGCAAATTTTCGTTATTTCTGTACCAGATAGGTACATATCTTGGAAAACCCTCTGCGGGCTCTGGTTACCTCAGCAGAATAGTCCTGGAACAATTGCAGACGTCTATCCTCCCAAGTTAGTGTGTCCACTTTCTTAGACGCAATCCACAAAGCTTCCTTATGAATATAATTCAACCATCGAAATATAACAGCTCTCGTCGATTTTGAGCTTCACCTTGCGGAGGACCAAGGCGGTGCGCCCATTCTATAACCATGGATGCGCATTCATCTTGAATCTGAAGTCACGATGGTAAGGTGCAGGATAAGAATTTCACCAGTGCTGGCCCTTTAAATGATTCCGGGAGTCCCACCAATCTGAGATTATTTCGCCGGGAGCGATTTTCCAAATCATCTATTTTATTCCACATATGATATTGATCCTTTTGCAGAGATGAAATGGTAGCTTTAAGTTTGGGGATATCTTGAAAGGAATCTCCTGCTACTTGCTCCACAACAGCTACTCTCTGTGACAACTGTGATATCTGGCTCTTGATTTCTTGCAAAGTGTGGGTGAAAGTGGCTGCTTGTGCTTCCAATAAAGGAGTCATAGTCTCCTGAATTGCTTTAACTACATCGCCATAAGTTATTAGTACCTGGAGCTGCACTGAGGATTCCCCTGCAGAGAGAGGTGTCATATTGTCAGAGTGCTCAGATCTAGCAGGAGAGCTGGGAGCGCTGACGTCTGCCATTTTGGCTGAAGCATGTGATTAAACTCACATTTTTTTTTTCAATGGAACAAAGAGAACTATACACCCGCAATCCCCCTGCTGCAAGAAGTACCAACACCGGGGTATACACCCACCTATACCCCCAACAATTTACCCACAAAAGAGTAAATACAAAGCAAAACCAAAAGATGTGATGGTACAGGTCCACGCCGGGAGTATGTAAAAAATACCTTCCTTAAATGGGGAAAGTCCTCAAAAGTCCTTAAAAGGTTCCCAAAAAGTTCTTGTGGTGCTTCTATATGATCAAAATGATGTCCTTTATGCTTTCCTGTTGAGAGGTGTTGATCTTGAATAGTATCTTCTTTTCCAAATATCCTCAATCGAAGACCCAGAAGAGATAAGACAAATATGGTGCAATCCTGTTGGACTTAAAATTAAATAGAATCCAAAGACTGGTACTCACAATAAAATATCTTGTTGGTTACTTACCTTGAGAAAGAGCACTAGTGTGCTTGAAACGCGTCGGAAAGTTGGTAGGAGGCTTCCCCACGACACCCAGCACGGCCAGCATCTGTTTTCTCCCTCCAGTGTCGCCGCAGATCTAAAGGGCCCTTTTAGATAGGCGTTTTGACCAGTGAGGAGTATACTATTCTTAGGAGACAGGGTGTGAGGCTAATTTAGCGGTATATGTGAGGGCTCCCAACTCGCTAGGGAAGATTTTTATAAAAAAAAAAAAAATTATGAAAAGGTTTTTAAAAGCATGTTTTTTTTGTGTATAGAGAATTTTCACTACCAGTGTTAATTTGCCACTGGAATATGCAAGTATTTGTCAAGAGGTTTTT
>WWET01007944.1:32301-44442 GCA_011038615.1 Limnodynastes dumerilii | reverse complement strand
GACATGCGCAACGTTTCAAGGTTTGTGACATTTTCTAGCTCTATAATTGGCACATTTTCCTAAATTATAAATAAACTGTCATTTTCTACACCTCACCCCTCAAAGGCACTCCCTTGGCACATTAGCTCTCTAACAAAATAGCTAGAGAAAAGACCCTTTCTGCACTGAGTTATGCCTTCCCAATCAAAGCTTAATGTAATGTGACCTTAGAAAACAGGAAGTAAAACAAAAACTTATATTATTTCACTATAGATTTTAGCATACAGCACCAGGAGACGATTCTGTACGGACTGGTGAAAATTTCATGTTAATACATAAAATACTTTCTGAGCTACAGTCCCTCAAACACCATGCCCCCCCTCTGATAGGAAGTCAATTGTGACTGTGTAAACAGATTCCAGTCCCCACAATGTGATAAAAACCAGAACACACACACACACACACACACACACACACACACACAAATACTCCAAAACACATACACTAAAAACACTTAACCAAACTGACTTACCCAGATTTCTTCTGTGACAGTTTATCCCCCATTTTGAGTGGAAAAGCTGCAGTCCCACAAATGTGACAAAATTGCTATTGCACACTACAGTGCATAAAAAGACCCTTTAAATAGGTAAAAAGGGCACCAGCTTGAATCTGAACCAGAGGCATCTTGAAAAAAAACGCTACATAAGGATATACAGGTCACACCAAAATGGCCACCATCTTCCAATAGAGTAACTGTAGAAACCAGTGATGACAGCCGCACTTCCAGAACTTAGACACATAAGTTTCAGTGAAGCCGCGCCTCCTCACCTAGAGGGCTGCGGCAAAGTGTGGTAACCGACCTGAGATGTCCGAAGATGGTCGGTCACACTACCCCCACCCACCGCATGCTGGAGGAGGACCGGGAAGATCTCAAGAGATTTGTTTGGATCACCGTCTGGTAAGTCCTAACAAATGATATACCTGTCTGACTCCTATACACAGGAAAAAGAAAGACACCAAGTACCGGAGGAGGGGCCTATTTATGCATCCGGCGGTGCCTTTCTCTGTACCTGTGCTGGCTCCCGCCCGAATACCCGAAAGATCAGCTTGCGAAGGTGATATACTAAAGTGTGTAGTTCAGGATATGGACAGAAGCCTCAAAGGTCATGTCAAGACTTACTTGATCATCATCATGGTCTGCAGGCTCCCTTTCTCGATCATCTTTCCAAAGTGCAAACCTCTCTTGACGCTGTCACATGCATTTCTTCACTGTGAGGCACAGACCTCATGGTGGGCAGTAAATCTAGTTAGGTCACAGTGACTCAAATATTTGTCAGACAAAAGTAGCAGTTTGAGAGGTGGTCACTCTGTTCCCTCTAAATCATTGGAACAGCAAAATTAACATGCCGAGTGTGCTGAAGATCTACCCTTCCTATGCTGGACTCCCTTGACACAAACAAGTCATGTATGGCAGTATAGGCTCTTTAAGAGGGCATGACTTTAAACTGTGCATGACAGAAAGAATCTATGACTATTCTTAAAATCAGAGTAGAGTATACATATATAATAAAATAGGAGTTTTATGACAAAGCATTGTCTACCATAGCTCCTAAACATGAATCAATCATAAAGAACCACAGAATGATGATCACTGACAGTTAACACATGCATCACTTTATTACACACTGCACACACATCATCAGAGAGAAACTCGAAAAATTAGAATATTGTTCAAAAGTTCATTTATTTCAGTAATTCAACTTAAAAGGTGAAACTATTATATTATATAGACTCATTACATGTTAAGTGAGATATTTCAAGCCTTTATTTGTATTAATTTTTATAATTATGTCTTAGAGCTTATGAAAACCCCAAAATCAAAATCTCACAAAATTAGAATAACGTGACAAGGTTCAATATTGTAGGCTCAAAGTGTCACACTCTAATCAGCAAATTATTCCAAAACACCTGCAAAGGTTTCCTGAGCAGTAGAATTCACAATCATGGGGAAGACTGCTGACCTGACAGTTGTGCAGAAGAGCATCATTGACACCCTCCCACAAGGAGGGAAAGCCTCAAAAGGAAATTGCAAAAGCAGTTGGATGTGTTCAAAGTGCTGTATCAAAGCATATTAATAGAAAGTTAAGTGGAAGGGCAAAGTGTGGAAGAAAAAAGTCCAAAAGCAGCAGGGATGACCGCAGCCTGGAGAGAATTGTCAGTAAAAAGTCCTTCAAAAGTGTGGGGGATCTGCATAAGGAGTGGACTGAAGCTGGAGTTAGTGCATCAAGAGCCACCACACCCAGACGGATCCTGGACATGGACTCCAATTTCGTATGCCTCGTCAAGCTGCTCCTGAACAACAAACAACGCCAGAAGCATCTTACCTGGGCTACAGAAAGAAAGAACTGGGGCCAGATTTACTAAGCTGTGTGTTTGTAAAAATGGAGATGTTGCCCATGGCAACCAATCAGACTCTAGTTCTCACTTTCCTATTATATACTAGAGAATGTCAGCTAGAATCTGATTGGTTGCTATAGGCAACATCTCCACTTTCCCAAACCCGCAGCTTAGTAAATCTGGCCCCTGGTCTGTTGCTCAGTGATCCACAGTCCTCTTTTCTGATGAGAGAAAATTTTGCATCTCATATGGAAACCAAGGTCCCAGAGTCTTTTGGAAGAATGCTGATAGCATCCATGCCACGCCACATTGAGGCAGTAATTTGTGCAAAAGGGGCCCAAACCAAGTACTGAGTACATATGAATGATTATATTTTTCAGAGGGTTGACATTTCTGTATTTAAAAACCTTTTTAAAAAAAAAAAAAATTCATGTAATATTTTAATTTTGTGAAATTTTGCTTTTGGGGTTCTCATAAGCTTTAAGCCATAATCATCAAAATTAATACAAATAAAGGCTTGAAATATCTCTCTTTGCATGTAATGAGTCTATATAATATATTAGTTTCACCTTTTAAGTTGAATTACTGAATAAATGAACTTATGAACGATATTTCAATTTTTCGAGTTTCACCTGTGTGTTTTATTTAAAATCACTTTCTACAACGTTTACTTGCACACATTAACATCAATATATGGATCTGTCCTGTGCTCCAAATTACCCAAATATATGGGGTTAGAAATAAAACAATGTAATAATAAGAGAACATACAAACAAATAATCAAGAATAGTTGTGGTTGAGTTTGAGAAATGAAATTAATTACTGAAAGATAATGAGAGTAAAGGGGAGATGATACAAAAAAGAAAACATGAACATAATACTACTCCTAACACGTGCACATAGGCAGCCTATATTCTTAATTATTTATTTATTTATTTGTATGTATGTCATCTCAAAATAAAATAGTTTTATATTTAATCCCATATATTTGGTCATTTGGAGCATGGGACAGATCCATATTCATTTAAGAATTCTATACCTCCCTACAGGGAGTAAGGAAGGATCACCACTGCCTCTATAAGCCACATTTTTGGGGGCTTTAGTCGCTCCACAAATTCCCACCACCAACATTTGCTGTACAAGTAAGCACTATATATTGATTTTCCATACAATAACACAGTAGCTGATAAATTTTAAAATACAATAGTAATTTAGATATAGAATACATTTTACTGCATATTATAAGGATTCTTGCTTTTACTTATTTAAATGCTGTGTTGGGATTCATTTATTCCATTTAGGAACAAGAAAGATTTTTAACTTAGAAAATATTTACAATATAATAACTTTCTATGATTCAAGTTTTCTTCCTTCTGTGATGTGCAATTTCTGTATTTTCTGTTTCACTATACAGTTTGAAAGTCTCTTGCCCTTGATGAACTCGAACACCATTCTGCTCTAGTTTAAGTATTTCCGTGTGCACATGTCTTATATTGAAAAGTTACAGATGTTAATATTTTTCCAGTACTGAACTCATATAAACTGAAGAGATACCAGGAACTAATCCAGCACAAATCTTCAACATGTTCAGCAGACGTTGGGCTGTATAAGCAACATCCTCTTCATTCTGCCAAAAAAAAACAAAAAAACAACAAACTGTTTAAGAATGACATAACACATAAAAACTCTTTGTTAAATGTTCAACTTAACACAGGTATGGAATTTAATATTTACATTCAAGCGAACTATTGTTGCTATTTTTAATGTAGGTATTGTGTTGCAGTCATATTGACTGATTTCATAATTTTTTTTTTTATAAAAGACAAGTACTGATATGCACAAGGCATTATGAACAGTTTCATAGAACACACTATCTTTACAAGACAACTGACACATTGAAAAAAAACAAAAAAAAAACCTTTTCGCAAGTTTGTGAAACATCATTTGAAAAGCTGTACTATTAAAGTTGAACTGTTGTGGTTGGCATAAAACTGCTAATAAAAGTGAAGGTGTGGTAGTACAGAATAGGGTAAACTTACTTTAATAAGTTGCTTATAACAGACAGACATAGAACTAAATAATGAAACCAATACTGTATACTTAACCTTGAGCTCTATATTTTGGGAACTAACAGTAAATACAGTATATAATCATATCCCATAATCTAATTTTGATCAGAAGAAAAATGTATTCATCATTTGACTCCTCTTACTCTAAACCAGATTTTTTCACTAGTTTAGATTATCACTAGTCGTACATATAGCATTGTTAGGTGATATACAGGGAAAGAAGTCTGGTGACAGTAAAATAGGTGTGCAGGTCTAGAAAGAATAGTGTTAAATCAATCCTGCCAGCCCCTACAATCCACACAGGCACAATCAGCATATTACAGCATGGCTCTGCATACATGAGCAGAGGGGGCAGAGCTTTCTATTAACAGTGAAGGAAATGGAGTGAGGACTGTGTTATGCTGAAGCAGGTAAGTTGAGAGGTGTGAAATGTGTGGAGAGGGAGATACCAGAAATGGGGAAAAGTGCAATCCATGTATAGGGCTATAAAAGAAGGGGGGGAAGCTGTAATATGTGATGCAAAGAAAGGTGTAATATGTAATGCAGAGAGGTGCAATATATAATGTGTGGAAAAGAATGTAAGTGAAGGAAGAGGAACACTATGCAATGAGGAGAGAGGGATGTAACAAAATTAAATCTTGAGCCTGATCAAATGTTATGCTAACTGAAAGGACACATGGATCCCTCTGCTATCAGCAGTATGTAACAGGCTACTGACTTTATCCTGCTTCGCTGCTATAGGATACGACTGATCCCGATATGGCTCCTACACCAGGGGTATAGGGTTACCTACTTACAGCCAATAACCGACTGCCACTGCCTCCTCCCACTGCACTGTAGGAGGGGTTTTGTGCTGCCACCACTAGGCTCTTACCATCGGCGCCTAGAACCGCTTTCTTCCAGATAGCCACTGATATTTATTCTGCATGCCCCTTGTCTGGATGTTGTACCCCTGAAACACTTGCTATGGTTTAGGGCTGCTGGGTAGCTTGGCAGAGCAGACAGGACGCTCTCTTCAGGTCAGCAGAGAAATTAATTAGATATCAGCTAATCTGTAGGTCACAGGAATACAACCGATGCAATGCTTAAAGTCAATAGAGGTTTTATTAGCTCTTCAGTGGGTCCCGATAAGGACCTCTGGACCAGTGGTGTTATGTACAAATGATACGTCCAGGCTCAGATAGAATACTTCAGTTGGAATACCTCTTAATACAAAACACAGCTCAGTTTTATACAAGTCTTGGCACACATGCTGGGAGGGGGAGGGGGGCACCCACTCCCAGCTTCAACCGGTGCTGCTACGTCCCAAATACAACATTCAATATTTACATTCAGGAAATATTTCCTACAGACAGGACTTTAACACAATTCACACAACACAATATACACATAACAACATTTGCCCAAGTCCTAAATTAGTTCCTGTACCTTAGGATGAAAGCTAATGACCCCCCACTGTGCTTTCAGGCCAGGATGTGGAGTCTGCACAAGCCTCATTACCATAGGGCTTCCTCTGAAACCATTTGGTCCAATGTCCAAGCAATCATACAATACACTAGATACGTTTCCTATACACATCCTCTTTTAAGCATGCCTTTGTATGTCCCATTCTCAAAAAACCTAATCTGGACCCTACATCCCCCTCCAGCTACTGACCTATATCCCTTCTCCCCTTCGCCTCCAAACTCCTTGAGCGCTTAGTCTACCAACATGTCATCAGCTACCTTACTGACAACTCTCTCCTGGACCCCCTCCAATCCACTGAGACTGCCCTTACCAAAGTGGCCAATGATCTGTTATCTGCCAAATCCAAGGGACATTACTCCATCCTCATCCTTCTTGATCTGTCAGCTGCTTTTGACACAGTTGACCATCCTCTTCTGCTTCAAACTCTCCACTCTTTTGGTCTCACTGACACTGCTCTCTCCTGGTTTTCCTCCTCTCTCCTGACTGCACCTTCTCTGTCTCCACTTCTAGCTCACCACCCCTCTTCGCTCCTTGTTGGTGTCCCCCAGGGCTCTGTCCTTGGCCTGCTCCTCTTCTCCCTCTACACCTCATCGTTGGGTAACCTCATCAACACCTTTGGTTTCAACTATCACCACTATGCTGATAACACTCAAATTTACCTCTCCTCCCTTGACCTCAACCCCTCTATTCTGTCTAAGATTTCCAAGTGCCTTGCATCCCTATCCACATGGATGGCCAAACGTTTCCTCAAGCTGAATATGGACAAAACGGAAATTATTGTTTTTCCTCCCTGCCCTCCATCACGATAACCATTGGTGATACCTCTGTCTCCTCATTCCCTCAAGGTCACTGCCTAGGTGTCATTGGTGACTCCTCTTTTTACTTCATACCACACATCCGAGCCCTCTCTCATTCTTGTCGTTTCCACCTACGCAACATTGCACGCATCCATTCCTTCCTCACCAATGAAGCTACTAAAACCCTCATACACTCTTTAGTCATATCACGCCTCAACTACTGTAACCTCCTCCTCATAGGTCTCCCACTCACCCGTCTTGCCCCACTTCACTCTATGCTCAATGCTGCTTCCAGGCTCATCTTCCTCTCACGCTGCTCTACCTCGGCCTCTCCTTTATGTCAGACCCTCCACTGGCTTCCTGTCCACTTCAGAACTCTCTTTAAACTCCTTACCCTCGCCTTTAAGGCCATCTACTCATCCACTGCTTTCTACCTCTCTTCCCTCATCAACATGCACACCCCTTTCCGCCCTCTCCGTTCTGCTAACCAGCGCTGTCTGACCTCTTTACTGATCACCACATCTCACGTCTGTATCCAGGACTTCTCCCGTGCTGCACCTCTGCACTGGAATGACCTTCCTTCTTCAGTCAGACTCTCCCCCACATTGCAGGTCTTCAAGCGTTCACTCAAAACACACCTGTTCAGGCTAGCCTACCCCTCCTCCTAGTGTTGTTCCTTCCTCCTCCACTCCCCCCTCAATTCATACTCTCTTATCCCCCTCTGATACTCTTTTACTCCATCCCCACCTGGTGGTTCCCTCTCACTGATCTTCCAAGCTTGACACCTCGCATTTTGCCTTGCGTTCTGTGCTTGATTCATTTTATTTTTGTGATATTTTTATAGTCCTATTGTTTTTAATATATACTAGGCTGTCCATCCCTACCCTGTATGTCTGTACTGTATTTTTTTGTATTTTGTATGGCGCTGCGGACACCTTGTGGCACTATATATGTAGTGATGCACTGTGTAACTATCATGAAATATGTCACGGTAAAGTCTGGGTCAGTCTCGGGTTCAGGAAGGGTTGGAGGAGAGCTGGAGTCGTAGCAGAAACTGGGAGGCCGTAGGTAATGCTTGCGCATAGGTGAAAGGTAGAGTCAGCGCAAGGGAAGTATGCGGCAGGCTGGACTGGAGTAGACAGCGAGCTGGACTGGAGTAGACAGCGAGCTGGACTGGAGTAGTTAACAGACTGGACTGGAGTTGGTTTGCAGACTGGAATTGGTTTGCACAGATTTGGCTAGGCTGAATTGCAAAGGTTTAGCTGAGCTAAATTGCACAGGTTTAGCTGAGCTAAATTTCACAGGTTTCGCTGAACTGGATAGCACAGTAGTGCAGAAGCTGCAGGGTTAATGCAGCTTTGACTTGGAGCAGACAAGCTTGATTGAAGAAGCAGCTGTGTCAGGATGAACTAGCTAGAAGCTAGGTACACCTTGGCTGGCGTAGTAAACAGAGCAGTTGCACAGAGAACCAGGCACCTCTGATGGACAAAGTTGTTCTGGCAATGCATGGACTATGCACAGGGTTTAAATAGCCTGCCTAGTGCACAGATTGGCTGGAGGAATCATGTGTGCTGCAGAGGAGTATCTGAGTGGCTGTTGGGAATCACCTGACAGGAGGCAAGATGGCGACACCCATGCACTAGAGAGGTAATGGAGCAGATGCCTAATCCCAGACACAAACAAGCACACATGCTGTAATGGAGACTGATCAGGAGGCTGGAAGTGGCACTTCTGGAGGGCTGGAGAGCGGGCATGACCTGCGAAAGGTGCTTACAGATGGCTCCTGACATGGCAAGTCCGGGGGCGTCTGCCGCCAAGTGTGACACAAATTAAACGGCGTGGGCTTTCCACGTATGACGTGGTCCGGCCACAATAAGTTTGCTATAATTTGGATTTGAGGTGATATTAAATAAAAAAAGTTGGCATTGAAAATGACTGATTATTGAATTGTGTACATTGTCTGTTATGGAGTGTCCATCAGTGTTGGGTTGATTCATGACAGTATATTATAGCCCAGTTTAGATTTATATTCATATTTAAATATATTGATTGTTATATCTAAGGACATTTATTTTGATAATGGTTAACATATTTTGTCTGTTATCTAGTTATGAGTATGTTTTGCCCAGAACGCTCATAAGACTAATTAAAACACCTGCGACTTTATGATTTAAAAGAAGGCAGCATAGTGCATATCACACACCCCAGACGAAGAAAAGCATAAGATGACATAACAGCAGTTAGTTTGATCGAGGTGTGCTCCTGGCTGCAAATGAACTATTTCTACCTACACACTTAGGAAGTCTCTCAAGCCACCCTATACCATCATCCAAGCCTTACTTGCACAAATTAAAAGTTCATCCAGGCGGTGCTAAACAAGCTAGCGCCTGATCAGCTGTTCATCTGTCTGCGAAGCACCGGAGCTCCATTTACATCTATGGAGGTCCCGCGCTGCTACATCTGACTTATTCTTGGCAAGTATTGGATGGATAAGGGTGTTATCCTTATATTTGAATGGTGTGTAGTTCTATTTAAGCAGTCTTAATACTGACAGGATGGACAGTGGATATAATACAGCTACCAGCTCAATACTTTGGACTTTCTATTGTATGAAGCTCTATCTGTTCATCTGTTGATCTGGGGACTATTCCTATTGCTGTATACTACAGCTAAAAGTAAGCAGGATTCAACATGACTATTTAACCTGCTGAAGGCACATTCATTATAATACTTGGAGCGTCTGTCCAACCACTACTGCCTATAACCACAATTTATTGCTATTCATTACACCCAGGATTGTATCCACACTATTACACCCCATTCACACTGAGCCAAAAACCCAGGATATTGGAGGGGCAAGCCCTAATGACCCGGGTGTGGGCTCAGTGTGAACGGTCAGACCTGCCGCAACCCGGGTCAAGTGACCCGGGAATCAGACATGGGATATAAGAAGGGTTATTCCCGTGTCAGACCCGGGTTGCCTCCAGTGTGAACGGTGAAACCCAAGTTTTTCAACCCGGGTCTCACTGAAATTAAGCTGATTGGGTCTAAAAGACCCAATCAGCCTTATTGCTTTTAAAAAACTATTTCTAAATAAAAATGAAATGTTTTAAATATTGGAAAATAATAAATTACTAAAAAAAAACAAAAAACCGGGTATAAGCTGCAGTGTGAACGGGGTCCCCCCTGCTGGGTTGCTGTGTGCCCCAGCAATAACCCGAGTGGAAAATCCCGGATTTTTGCTGGGGAGGCAGTGTGAACACGGTATTAGTGTCCTAAGGAAACATTTATTGCTGCACACTGCAGCTCATATTGTCCAAGACTCTAAAGCACTTTATGTACATAGGTGACATTAAAACTTATGGACCATTCCTGAGGAGTATAGATTTTTTGAATAGAGTGAACCATTTCAATCATGAGTTCATTGAATTAGTTTGCAACCCTCGATTATCATTTTAATATTGTTTAATATATCAGCTGATAGTTTTTATTTGTTTGTTTTTTATTAATATTGTTTTGTTGGTTATGTGCCTTCAAACGGTAAACAGGCACCGTATTTTAGGTATTCGCGGCTAATTGAGTGCAATATGGGTGCGAATACCAATTAAAAAAATAAATAATAAAATTAATTACCACCCCACATAATAAAGTTTAAAAATATGCCATGCACTATAGGTCGCAGCAAACCCAGAGTGGGCTCACTGCGGCCTGTAATGTCCACACTATAATATAGTGCTTCCCTGTAGTGACACCACCCATTCTAATTAATAAATATATTAAATAAATGAAAAAACTAACAAAACACTAACAAAACAACCCTAAAATCTTATCAAATAGATCTTGATGTGCTCCAGTCTTTCAAGAGTTTAGGACAAACAAACTTCACATAAAACTTCTGTATAATCAAAGGGCTTATCTTGTTTCTGTGTAGGTTTTGGATACATGTCTCCTCCAGAAAAGGGTGTGCTGCATGTTTTTCCAGTGGCTGTGCCACTGGGAGAAATGAGGTAAGCCCCATTTAAACACATTCTATCCAACAATTCTTGCCTGTTTAGCTGAACAGAAGATAGGAAAATAAAAAACAAAAAAAAACCTAAACAAACAAGACAAAAATAAACGTGACACTCAGTAAGAGAAGAGGTTGCCTAATACAGGGAAGGGGAGTTTGGAGAAGGACACATTAACTTGTTAGTGAAGACTGCCAGGGAGTTAAACAAGAGACCAGATTAACAAGCTTAAATCTGTTACCACATGGCAGGTCTTGTGGGGTGTTCCATTTATGCAGTGGCTATTACTTACCAAAAGTGTAACAACTGGATACAACATATGTGCAAACATATAGTATCTGATAATACAGTATAGCACTGGCACTGAGTTCCAATAATGAAGACCTACAGAAAGCACAAGCAATATATGCCCTCTACTCTGAATAGATGAATATTCTCTTAGTATGTCCAAAGTATATAAATGTCAACAAGGTAAAGTTCATATAAATATATGTTAACAGTCACAATCCACAGGCACATATATGCCTATCACTTATGAGGAATATATATCTTCTTAAATTGTCCCAAGAAAATAGATGGATAGAGAGCGTTCTCTTAAATACAACTGTGGGGAGCCACCGTTAATCACAGATAGCTGCAACCACAAATACAATACAGTTTACACATGTCTAAACTGGCTAGCCTTTCCTCATAGTTCAATGACTTCATACCCTTTATCAATTTTGTCGCCCTTCTCTGAGCCCTTTCTAGTTCCAAAATGTCTTTTTTATAGATTGGTGCCCAGAACTGAACTGCATATTCAAAATGAGACCTTATCAATGATTTATATAGTGGCAAAATTAAACAGTCTTCCCTTGCATCTATACCCCTTTTTATGCATGCTAATACTTTATTGGCCCTTGCAGCTGCTGCTTGGCATTGAGCACTATTTCTAAGTCTATTGTCCACAAGTACTCCCAAATCATTCTCTATTAAAGATTCTACTAAATTTACCCCATTTAATTTATATATTGCATCCTTGTTTTTGATCCCTAAATGTTACATGTTAAATGTTGATCCCTAATCTTACATTTATCTATTTTAAATCTCATCTTCCATTTGGCCGCCCAATCCTCCAGTTTACTCAAGTCCCTCTGCAAAGACGCTACATCTTGCTCAGATTCTATTACCTTACATATTTTAGTGTCATCTGCAAAAATGGAAAACTTGCTCTCTAAACCATCACCAAGGTCATTAATAAATATATTAAAAAGGAGTGGTCCCAGCACAGAACCTTGAGGTACACCGCTTAAAACTTTTGACCAATTAGAATAAGTTCCATTTATCACACCTCTCTGTTCCCAATTCTCCAACCAGTATTTTTGTTGGACGTTTGGACCTCGATCAAGAGTCTATATGCAAACCTTTTTTTAGATGTAAATGTTA
>WWET01007944.1:9771-20647 GCA_011038615.1 Limnodynastes dumerilii | reverse complement strand
GCGAAACGCGCGCCGGCTGATCCACGTGTTCCTCCAAGCCACTCCCGTCCTCACTGCCCCTCTGACACGGGTAAGACCGTTACTAACACTGTAATCATAGGGCTAGTCAGGGCTCCGTTAGGAGCGAAGCGCCGCCGTGAGGCAGTTTTTTTGTTTTGTGTCTCAGGGATAGATTGGCTAGCACATGCTCTGTTATTTGACACTTACGTTACTCCCTGCTCCCAATACAATACATGCTTTTAGGCTTGGTGGTGTCCCGCGACTAGGCACTCCGGTGCACCCGTGGACCTATTAGTGCATTAAAGTCATTATAGACGTGCAACTCACTATTGCTATAATATATATACTTTTTTCAACATGTTAACCAATTTATTGGTTTGATATACGCTATTATCGCTACAATATTCGCTTGGCTTTTGTTTACAAGCTTTTATTTTCTCACTTTTTTTAGTGGTATTATTAAAAGTTAATTTTTATAATGGTGGTGTGCACTTAGAACTATGGCGCTGTTTGTGGGGACCTGAACTGGTACTCATTTTTTGTTTTCCGACCTGTCGTAAGTTATAAACAAAATTATTTTATATTTATTTTTTAAAAGAAAGGCCACTTCCTTATTGAAAATACACATGCTCGCGTGCCACTCTCACAAACTGCATACCCTTTCTGCTCTCAACAACTGAAAACTGCTCACGTTGCGGAAGTCTACCTAAGACAAGAAATCTATGAGGTGCTGCATTTGGAGATCTAGATCAGTTCAGAGCAAGGCATGCATTTTATCAGAGTTATGCTGAAAAGCAAGGTCTGTCTATAACTGTTGAAGAATATTCTGTTTGATATAGTTTAAAGGAAAGTAAATCCCTTCCCCCAGCCACATGGCAGTAGTAACAGCTGAACACTTCTTAACATCCCCCAAACTCATTACCTGAAATTCCAATTTACATATGTACAGTATACTGATCACAGAGACAAAAGGACTTAAAACACACCCACTGGGTCACTTGGTGCTTGGCTGAGATCAGAAGCACACCACTGGACTCTCTGAAGATCAACTTGTATAATAAGTATATTTTATTGTTAACTTTACTGTAACTTTATGTTCAACTTGTATATGTGTATTACCATTGTGTTGTTCATTATAAGTAAAGTGTTTTGATTTATCTATACATACTAAGTGTTGGGTATTATAGCAGATATAGGTGTGTACTGGGACTTACATTCAATACAGTAACTATAGTCAGAGATTTCTGGGAGTAATGCATGTTATTTAATGTTGATGAAAGTAGTGAAATAGTACAGGTTTTATATGAAACGTGTGAATACATCCCAGATAGTTAATATCAGCATTTAGGAACTATATGGAAATAGGGAGTATATAATATCACATTAGATATCCCCTAAAA
The DNA here is from genome assembly GCA_011038615.1 of Limnodynastes dumerilii. Lineage (NCBI taxonomy): Eukaryota > Metazoa > Chordata > Amphibia > Anura > Limnodynastidae > Limnodynastes > Limnodynastes dumerilii. The sequence continues at coordinate 19,247 of WWET01007944.1, read as the reverse complement.
CCCTTTTACAATAACAGTAAGCTAATAAAGGGAAACTGAGGTTATATTTGGCACAGGTTATAATTTATCACAGTCTATGATCTGATCTGAGGACTACTTCCACTAGAATCTAAAGTCATAAAACTACAAAGTGGTTTGAACAAATAACATTGTTTCATCTGAGACCTAGAAGATATACAATTAATTACAGAGAACCTATTTTGAAAGTTTTTTAGTTTCTAAGATACTCGTAGTTTTCTTTGTGTTTCCCTTAAGCTGTGAATCAAAACTATCCTCAAGTAAGTGAGAAACAGACGTTGAAGGCTGAACATTGTGCATTTTACCTCTTCATTGTTACATTGTATTCAGAAGTGATAATGAGTTCCACAGCTAAGCAGGTAAGTATGACTTTCCTTACCATTAAAAAGTTTGCTAAGAAAAGTGCATTTAATCCAGTTATACCCTCTAGTTATACATCAGCTGAAAGGTTATGGTTAGCACTCCTCGATCAAGTGTATAGTCATGATAAATTGTGTATTGCAAAAAGGATTGGGATTAACAAAACATCTAAAAGACTTCAAATGTTAGCTAAACTAGTGGAAGTTTATGAGGAGACAGTCTGGACACATGAGCATGCAGAAATGGTAGGTAAAAGTAAGCCAATTAAGGAGATCAATGTGGTAAATAAGGGAGAGAGTTGTACATGCTTAGAAAAAGAACATGAGATTGAGGCATTACACGCAGAACTGGAAACTGCAGACGATAACACTGCTACTGCTGAAGCAAAAATAGCGGAGTTAACTCAAAACTTAGATCATAGAAATCAAATAATCATGAATATGCAAGGCCAGATATCAGAACGGATTAAAACGGTAAATATATTAACAAAAAATAATATTTCACAGATGGTAACTGAACCATCTTTACCAAGAAAACAAATCAATGTGCACACTAGATATAATGGTACTACAGCTGAGAACCAAGCAGATTTATTTGGCTTGGGACTTATAGTAACTCCAGGTGGGACCCCAGTGAGGCACCCTTTGCAGACAGTGGAACCACCATTGAACTCCACCCCAGACAGGAGAAACAGTACAAGAGATAGTAATATCTGTAGTAATGCTCATGAGGACAGGGGTGGGAGGGAGGTAACGGAGGCAGCTCCTATCCAAGTCAAAAACAGTAAACAAGAACTTGTCTTTCAAAAACATATTACAGGGCAGGGCAGTAATATAAAGAGAGTAAAAACCTTGTTAGAATTTAAAAAAGAATTCCCTCAGTATGATTACAATTTAGACCCATTTACTTCCTGCGATATATTTGAGAATAACTGCAACCAGTTTAACATGGCCCACGAAGATCGCATGGATTTGTTTAAATTATGGCTGCCGACTCATCTCAGCCAAAGATATGAAACTACTGGTGAGTCTGCTCCTAAAAATGGTCAATTTCATGACAGGGAGGAGAGACTTTCTGCACTTCTAAAGTTCATGACAGGACACTTGGAGGTAACTCCAGATATTTTAAATAACTTTAAACCCACCATCTATGATGAGCCTTTGTCTCTGTGTGGTAGGTTTGAAGCAATGTACAGAAAGGTGACCAGATATCAAGGTACAGGGATTCCACATGGAATGATACGCATGTTTGTGGAAAAATTCCTCTACATTGATACCACAATACGCCTATGTGCAATAAGAGAGGCCACACTTACAAGTGCAGCAACGATTATAGAAGAGTGCAGGAAGGAAATACTTAGAAACAGACAGATCATAAATTTAAGAGAACATATTCCAATAAATTACACAAATAGTAAATTACCTAAACAAACCTTCTTCCACCCTGCAGTAACAGTGCAGGAGAGATTACAAAATGTGCAGTGTTTTATGTGTCAAGAATATGGGCACATTAAGCGTTACTGTCCAAAGAGTTAGTCAGTAAGGTTTTGGGAGCATGGAGTTGATGTATGTCCACAACAAGAAAACCACCATACATTTCATGGTCAAAGAGCACCATCTCCTTTCTATAAAAAGGAGGGATGGAATTGTTATACATGTGGTCAGTGGGGACATGTGGGTAAGTATTGCCCCAACAAAAATTTTGCTTGTACACCACTGGGAAATACAAATGGTTTGACCAATTCCCAGTGGACACAAAGTCCATCTAATGCCCAGCCCTGGAGAAGAGTAGCATCAGTAAATATGCAAACAGATGAGCAGTCTGATGCACAGATTCATTTTATACAGAATAGAGGGGAAGAAACTTGTCAAACTGAGGGTATGATTGAATGTCAGGAGACCCAAATTTAAGAACCACAAATAGACTGTTTAAATTGTTATTAGCAAAGCAAGACAGAGGATGGGTGCTTATATAGTAAATGACTGCAAAAGACTTTAGACAGTAATGTAGATAATGTATTAAATAATACGGTTATAAATATTGGACTTAATTAATAAGTGTATTAATAAGGTTATGTAACAAGTTCTTTATTTAATTTCGTCATTGTTTAATGTAACAGCTTGCGGAAAAAGAGGGGAATATTTCATGAGTACAACGTATAATAATGTCAGATGTGTATATGAATATTCCGCAAGCTGTGTACTGTACAATTAGAAAAACTAAACATACTGATAAATATTGTTTAGTCAATATAAGATGATTTGTCAGTAGGATAAAAAAAAATGATAAGAGGTTGACTTACAGAGGTGCAAAAGAAACTGTATCTATATAAAAAGTGAATAGTGTGATTGTTAAATTGATAGTGGTATACCTTTATGCCGGGTCAGGACAATTTTACAATTGTTGCATTTTCTTTACTGAATTGATAACTCAGACAATAACGGGTAACAACTGACCACTAGAAGAGGTGCACACAGATGGCTCAGTGTTGTTTTGTTATTTTTCAAAGGTATAAAAAAATAAAAACTGATAAAATTTGGGATTTTAAGGTTCCACAAAATTAATATGAGCTCCCTGTTATTTTTAACCCTGAAGTGGGATAATTCAACCACCAGGAACATGGAAAGGAGTCACAGCATTTAAAAATTAACCTTTACAACTTTAATGGGAAATTAACACTGTAAAGCTTAACAAGTTTCTACAGGGGGACCTTAATTTACACAAATAGATACTAGATTTCAGTGTGTTTAAAAAAAAAAAAAAAATAGGATTAAGATGATATGATTTGATCATGTAATATACATACTTATATTTTGCTTGTCTTTTTGTTTTTACAGATTAACAGAATTCAAATTCCTAGACTTCTCATCACCAATTGATGCCAAGATCATTTTGGAGGAGAAATAGGGTTATTAATAAAAGAAATTATCAGAAATTAGAACATTTTTTAATTAAGTAAAAATATAATAAAGTTTAAAGATGCCACCTAGTGGTTAAAATTGTGTGCAGTTTTGTGCACACACAACTTGTGAAGGATATTACTTTAGATGGAAATGTCTTAACCGTAGTTACATCTGGAATACAAGTATAAACTAGCAGAGCGGATGAAGAAAACTAACCATCATCTGGAATACAAGTATAAACTAGCAGAGCGGATGAAGAAAACTAACCATGCTCGCAAGAGTTATTTTTTTTATCTCTCCTTATACTAGAACCCAAAAAGTAGACAACAACATGAAACATTTGACGACCATGAAGAGGACGACAGATGAGGGGATGAAGAATGGATCCTAAGATGTTCAGAAGGAAAATGATGCAATAAGACCTGGACACAAATGACACCTAAGCAAGACGTTATGTGACATAACAAGACTCCCATCATACCTTGCGAAGACAATATAAAACAAAAGCCACAGCAAAAAGACACTGAAGGAAAGACTGTAGAGACAACTTCAGGAAATTAGATCCAATTGTTGGGGGATAAATTGTAACACTATGAAGGGGTTTTGCCTCAACGCGTGAAGGTTTTTCCTGGCGTCACGCAATAATATGGCAAGAGGTTTTATCATCTCCACATGATGACGCAAAAGAACACAGAAGAACCCTCTCCCTCTCTTGTGCTCTTCTCTTTGTTGTGTTTTTATATTATGCTCTTATCTGTGAACATATGTGCATTCAAAATTAATTTCAAAGTGTTGACACACACTCATACATGTTTGTTACATACACTAGGACATATATATATATGTCAGTTTAACTGTAATAACAGATAACTGACACAGGGGGAATGTTGAAGAATATTCTGTTTGATATAGTTTAAAGGAAAGTAAATCCCTTCCCCCAGCCACATGGCAGTAGTAACAGCTGAACACTTCTTAACATCCCCCAAACTCATTACCTGAAATTCCAATTTACATATGTACAGTATACTGATCACAGAGACAAAAGGACTTAAAACACACCCACTGGGTCACTTGGTGCTTGGCTGAGATCAGAAGCACACCACTGGACTCTCTGAAGATCAACTTGTATAATAAGTATATTTTATTGTTAACTTTACTGTAACTTTATGTTCAACTTGTATATGTGTATTACCATTGTGTTGTTCATTATAAGTAAAGTGTTTTGATTTATCTATACATACTAAGTGTTGGGTATTATAGCAGATATAGGTGTGTACTGGGACTTACATTCAATACAGTAACTATAGTCAGAGATTTCTGGGAGTAATGCATGTTATTTAATGTTGATGAAAGTAGTGAAATAGTACAGGTTTTATATGAAACGTGTGAATACATCCCAGATAGTTAATATCAGCATTTAGGAACTATATGGAAATAGGGAGTATATAATATCACATTAGATATCCCCTAAAACCCTTTTACAATAACAGTAAGCTAATAAAGGGAAACTGAGGTTATATTTGGCACAGGTTATAATTTATCACAGTCTATGATCTGATCTGAGGACTACTTCCACTAGAATCTAAAGTCATAAAACACAAATCAGCTGAAGACCATTCCATTATCAGGTGATTGACATTACGACAATTATTTGAACTATACATTGGCAGTGCTTAATGAACTTTGTAGAATGTAAACTAAATCACCATCCATTTGGACAAATCCCATAACTTTTTTCACTTGTCTGTTGTATTAAAACATCCTGGGTTAAGAGTGTCCCTTTTTTCCATGATTAAGCTATAACTCAGAAATATAGTGCTCTCCATCAGGAGAAGCTTATGCATAAGTCAACCAAAGTGAGGTGCCTACCAAGCCTGGCTGATGGTGCAAGGCTAAAATGGTTGGGATCTGCAAAATTTTTTTAAGGAGTACGATAAAGTACATTGGACCACCAGAATCCACTTCATCTTTCAGCAGAAATGGCAGCAAGCTTCCAGAAAATACAGGAAAGGTTTTCTTGCTGAACAACAAAGTATAATATTTATACTCATGATGTGTAGTACAGTTTTGTTAGAAAATACTGTACTGCCCTATTTGTCAATATCTGAAAACACAAAAATGTACAACTATAAGGGTGAAAGTAATGTGATGTTCAGTCTAGAAGTGTTTCACTATTGTCTTCAGCTGGGAGCCCAATGATCACTGAAACTATATATATGGATTTTTCTCCTTAAAACACTGTCTCCTAAAGGTCTCATTGACTTAGAACTCCAGAATGTTCTATAGAACTCGTGTCAGACATAGACTTAGTTATATAGTATATCCTTAGTATTTAGTTAGGTATATTTTTTTCTGTAACCCAGGGTCACACAACTCCTCACCAGATCCCCCATCCCATCTCCCTCGATCCCTCCCCTTGCCCATCACAACCACCTTAGCTATTTAAACCCACACAACAGACCAGACCCTTATGAAGTTACTGCCATGTGATGAAACGCACTGGAACATTGACCAGACATACTACATTGTGGTATACATACTTTATAAATTCCCTTACACCCCTGCCGCAGTATTAGTATTATTACCTTTCCAACTCTCCCTCCTAGGGATTACAGCCCACCATTAGCCCCACTGAGGCTAAGAGTACCACCAGCATCTAACATTGCTCAGCAAAGTTTGCTGGACCCAGAGGCAGGAAGATGGCGAAGATCATCCACAGACAGGGACCCACAACGAAGCTTGCAAAGATCCATGCCGGCTCCAACTTCGGGAGGTGCATGCTGACGCAGAGGTCAGTACAAAGCAAGGCACCTTCGCTCTCTGCACACCAGAGGAGGAGCCGAAAGAAGCACACCAGAGTCCCAGATAGAGACGCTCACCAAATACTAAGGCGGAAGACCGAAGCAGCATCCCAACTGGAAAGAGGCAGGACCTTGTGAAACCAGCTGCCAGAACACCCGGCAGGGAAAAACTCAGCTGGCGCATCGGGATAACGCCAGGACCCAAACGCTCCCACCACTCCTGAGGTAGCAAGATATCTGTGACTGCATAAGTTTATTTACCTCCTACTATTGAAATCACAACCTAATACACTATCTGCTTTGTTCTGTTTGTTTTTCTTTATTCTTTTGGTCAATATCATGTTCACCCACCCTGCCACAACTGATACTGTGAGCCATCATAAGACAATCCATACAGTTATTTACAGCATCCGGTCTGCACCACCACCACCACCATCAGTATTGCAACTGACCACCTACCAAGGAACCAGAATACCACAACCCATCCCATCTCCCCACCTCTACCCATCGACTGTAGTTATCCACTCTCCACAACAAGACTACCCAAATCCACCCTCAACACAATGAGAGCACATCAAACCACTCCTGATACATAGAATAGAACAGTACTGAGCGCCAAAACCCTGCAAACCTCCCCCCCACACTCACTATTCTGGGATTTCCACTGAATGGAATTGGTAGTTAACAGTTCACAGAGTGCTAAAAAGCAAATAGAGCAGATGAGAGGGTACAGTAGTGTAGTCATTAACACATATACGTGCGCTATACGGGGCTGTGTACAGTATCTTTATCCATTTAATAAAATTATCTTCCAGATTAAAGAGATGTAAAACCACCCACAAATAGGGCCACAGAATCAAAAGCCTTGACCGCATCCAAGGATGCAACCACCACTTCCTCTCCCCCTTCCGCTGCCATTTGAAAACGCATGAACAGGCATCAAAGATTTGTTGATGTAGTATGGCCCGGCATAAAGCCTGTTTGGTCTGAATGAATAATTTTAGCAATGACAGCATTGAGTCTAGTGTCCAAAAGACCTTTACTAGAATGATGTGGGTCGATAAGACTCAGGGGAAAGTGGATCCTTGCTAGGTTTAGCTATAAGAATAAAAAGTGCCTCAGTAATGGACTCAGGGAGCCGCCCCTCCCCTTGGGACAAGTTGAACATTTCTAATAATTTGGGGGTGAAAAATTCCCAATGTTTTTTGTAGACCTCCTCTGGAATCCCACCAATCTTTGGCCAATCTAGCTAAGTAGCTACCACAGCACGGCATTATGATATTTGTTATGTTTTGTGAATAGTAGCTTACGCTTTGTTTTAGCAAGTAGAAACTGCGTCCAGTTAGATTGAGCCCTTAACAAAACAATTCGGTCTGCAAATGAATGCGAGGAGAGATAGGCCACTTCCAAATCCTGACAGCATTGTTCCAGGTCCCTTTCCGCTTGTCTGTTCCCTATTTTAATCCTTGCCACAGTTTTAATGAGAGTACCTCGCATGTATGCCTTGAACGCGTCCCAGGTAAAGTTTGGATTATTAGCATTAAGATTGTCAGTGAAGTACCATCCCAAAGTGAGGTGATGTCTGATTCTGAACCCATTAGTGAAAGCCAAAAAGGGTTTAGCTTCCAGAATCTAATACCCGCATTGTGCAACGAGGTAAGTGTAAGAATTAGGGGGAATGATCGGAAATTCTTCTAGAAAGGTATTCAGCATCAGCTACTAAAGGTAGCATACTAGGTGTGAGTAGGGCTAAATCAATTCTAGAAAGGGAGTGATGTGTTGTGGAATGACACGTGAACACTCGTCGGTCAGGGTTGCATATGCACCAGATGTCTCTTAAACCCAACCACCCACCAGGTTGACGAAAGAGGAATTAGTTTGACATTGGGGTGCATTAACTTCGCCATCTACCCAATTTTGGGTCTATGACAGTATTAAAATCTCCAAGCAGGAGTGCAGGAGTATCTGGAGATTTCGCTATGTAGAATGCAGGAATATGGGCGAGGGATATAGAGGGTCAACAGTGGTAACGGGGACATATTAAAAAAGGAATTAATGTACCGTATATACTCGAGTATAAGCCGAGTTTTTCTGCACATTTTTTATGCTGAAAAATCCCCCCTCGGCTTATACTCGAGTGAACTTACCTTTGCTGTCCCTCCGGCGGTCCCTGCGTCTGTGTCAGGCTCCTTTCCTTCTGCTGTCCCTCCGGAGGTCCCTGTGTCTTGTCAGGCTCTCTCCCCCGCAACTCTGCCTCCGGCTGTCTCCCCGCGGTGCGCGCTGCACAATGACGTTGTGGTGACCTTAGGTCACGCAATGTCTTTGTGCAGCGTGCGACGCAAGGGAGAGAGCCAGAGGCACATCTGCGGTGGAGAGAGCCTGAAACAGACGCAGGGACCGCCGGAGGGACAGCAAAGGTAAGTTCAATGTAGCAACCAGGCTGAGGGATACTGGGGGGAGCTGGACACTTGCGGAGGGATACTGGGGGGAGCTGGAAACATGGTGAGGAATACTGGGGAGAGCTGGACACATGCTGAGGGATACTGGGGGGAGCTGGACACATGCTGAGGGATACTGGGGGGAGCTGGACAAATCATGAGGGATATTGGGGGAGCTGGACACATGCTGAGGGATATTGGGGGAGCTGGACACATGCTGAGGGATACTAGGGGGCGCTGGACAAATTATAAGGGATATTGGGGGAGCTGGACAATTGATGAGGGATATTGGGGGCGCTGGATAATTGATAAGGGATATTGGGGGAGCTGGACACATGATGAGGGATACTTTGGGGAGCTGGACAGATGCTGAAAGATATTGGGGAGCTGGACACATGCTGAGGGATTTTTATTTTGAAATTTACCAGTAGCTGCTGCATTTCCCACCCTAGGCTTATACTCGAGTCAATAAGTTTTCCCAGTTTTTTTGTAGTAAAATTAGGTGCCTCGGCTTATATTCGGGTCGGCTTATACGCGAGTATATACGGTACATGTATCTGCCTACTGGGTCAATGCGTACATCCTCCAATTTAAAATTAACATTTTTGCGTACCATAATAGAAAACCCTCGAAAGTGAGTAGAAATAGTAGAATGTCCAACCCACCCATTGTCTCTTCAAGGATAGGACCTTCTCTTCCACCAAGTGTCTCTCCAACAGGCATACGTCAGGGGTTTTCTTCCTAATATAATTAAGTATCAAGGATCGCTTAATCCTATCATTTAGGCCCCTAACAATCCACACCATGAAGGAAAGATTGTGCTGTGTGTTCTTACTCATGTAGTGCAATCAGTACTCACTATAACAACGGAAGAGTCCCAGGTCAGTATCCTTCTAAACACCAGTAGGAGACATGGGGAACCAGTAAAGGTCAACACGGCACCGCTGACATCTATA
>WWET01007942.1:7507-36400 GCA_011038615.1 Limnodynastes dumerilii | reverse complement strand
TTTTTGGTTTAGTTTTTTTCTATAAAAAAAAAAAAAACAGTTATATTTGTAATAAAGAAGTGAAAAAAAAAACCCTTAAAGTGTAGTCCAACCGCCGTGGGAACCGTATGGATTGCTTTGGAGCCTGGATGAGAGACGCTCAGAAAGCGGGGATATAAGACAAGGTTTTAATAAACATGTTAAAACAGGCCTGGTTTTTTTTTCTCTTCTATACTACACTTGCTGGAAAGTGCCAGCACTGCTCTCTAGTCCTATTTCCTTCTTTATATAATTATTTGTGTGGAGGCTGTAGACCCTCCAGGGACTGAGAGCGGCAGCAGGCAATTTTGTTTTAGCGCAGTTCTTCCATAACCCTTCTATTTCTTGATATTTGTAATAAAGTTATGTTCTCCTGCACTTACCCGGCTGTATTTTATATTTACCATTATTGACATATAGAAATGTTGTATTAAGTGTAGAACTTAGAAGAACTCTTGATGTCCTAGTAATGATCACTTTCAGGTAATGTTAATAGTTTGGTTTTTGCCAATTCGATTTTCAAATAAAGCAATGACTTGAAAAAAAGTGTGATTAAAGTGTTAAACAATTCCTTTTAATACAGAAAAAATTCACCAAAGTATATCCTGCGCTCAAGGTCTAGTATATGACTTTTGATGATAACCTAATAAAAGCAATTATGAATAAGGACATTTCTTATTAAGAACGTCTATCAAACAACAAATTATGTTGATTCTTATGCTATTTACACAATAGTAGTCAATATTCAATATGGAAACAGTAGATGGAACAATGACAATCCATTATGTCAATAGGTATTAAAAGCAGTATCCTAGTATGAGATTAAAAAAGCCCCTTGTTGATTATAATAGTACTGATCTCTCAGCTACAATTAGGAGCCTTCATTGAATAGTAGAAAAAGTAGGAAAAATAGTAGCTAATATATTACTTGCACACTTAATATCCAATAATGTAGACAGTAAAGTAATATTAATCCAATACACAAGAAATAAACGGAACAATGTCCTATTATGGGGTAAATAGTAGATGATGTATTCCCCTTGTCCGTGTAATGGTGTTGATTTCACAGAACACAGTGATGAACGTTCAATAAGCAGTGAATAAGGCCAGGTAATGCGATGAATGGCAGCCACGTGCCCTGCACTCCTGCTTAGCGACCGTATAAACAATACTGCTTGTCAAAAATTAGGAGGTAAAACAAGAACAGTACCTCTGGTTCCCCGTTGATGGAAAAGTTCTCCCTTGTGTCTGGAGTCAGTAGCGATGCTATAGAACAGGGCACCTTGCTTTCCTGGTGTTATGGTACCCCGGGTTTACCTCTACAGAGTACCAGGGTGACCAGAGAGGGAGAGAGGAACCGAGTAACTCACCGGATTGTAGAGCCTGATGTCGGACCGGGTGTTCGCCAGAGCCCCTGATGGTGGGGATAGACTGGAGCTGGTAGGACACCGTCAGGTTACGCACCTTAGAGGAAACTCGGAAGAGGAAAGGGAGCAGACGGGGAATGGGTAACAAGCGGGGTATAGCGAAAGAGGTACCAGAAGGGACTGGACCGTAACAAACCACAGGAAACACTAAACTGAACGCAGAGACGACGAGGGGTGACAGGACGAACAGGACTTACTGACAGACTGGGACTAACACTCACACACTCACTCACCCACTCAACCCAACTACCCCGGAGGGCAACGAACACAAACTCACAGGAGAAGGTAGGGGAATACCAGGAGGATATAACACAGCAAGGTGGAAGAAATAGGGAATGGTCACACTGAGGAGAGCAGGCAAGGAACAAGGCAGGATCACAGGGGGCAAGCAGAAATCAATACACAGCAATAAGCAGGACAGATAACAAAGGCAGGCACAGATACTGAGGACAGAGTCTATAACCGGCCCCATGCAGAGGAATGGGTGGATTTAAATAGAGGTTGCTAGTCCCTGATAGGCTAGCAGCCGTCCAGCGTCCAATAGACACCTTCCCCCTGGCTTGGGGGAAGTGACAGCAGTGCATAGCGCATAGACGCTCGTCTTCACGGAGCTCCGGCGGCAAGACCACGTGTCGTTTGTTTACTTCTGTGTCAACAGGAGCAGACAGCAGGAAAAAACACGTGGTGAGTGTTTCCTTGCGATCCGAGGACCGGGAGAGGTGAGTATTGCTGCGCATAACACCTGGCTTTCGCCTTATTGTTCAGGGACACCGCTGGGATCTTGATCCGGTCTCTGTAGCTGCAGATCCTGTCACTGTCTGTTCTGGTGCAGATTATCCCTTGAAATTTCCCTTGAAATTTTATTAGTACAAAGAAAAGAGTAATAGTCACAAACAGAATGGGCACCTATAGTGAAATAGATACCAAATGCGTCATCACTCCAACTGGCTGAAGAATGTACCGTACAATGAATTTCATAGGATCAGGAGAAATTGTACGATGTGGAGATGTTCAATACCCAGGCTAAGAAATTGAAAATTTGTTTTAAAGAAAAGGGATAAAGACCAGATAACCTTATTACCTCAATCGATAAAGTTAGAGAATTAGATAGGTCAGAGATTTTAGAAACAAAAAACAAAAAACAGACAGACCAACTGGAGTCGGTGAAGTTAATTACTCAATACAATGCAGACCATAAAATATTGGGGAAAGCGATCCAAAAAAATTGGAATATCCTATTAGGAGACCCCCTATTGACTCACTACATCACGTCAAAACCCCAGTTTATATATACTAAGGCCAGGAATTTGGGAGACTCACTCACCTCTAGTGCCTTTAGAGAGGAGCCAGCCGCACCTACTAATATTAAATCTAAAGGATTTTACAGATGCGGGACATGTCTGGTATGTCGCACACATACCAAACAGGAAACCAAAACTGAGTCCATTATGTCTGCCCAAACACAAAAAACACACCCAATAAATAGCTTTATTATATGTTCGACGACGAACGTGATCTATTTAACTGAGTGTAGTTGCAATAAGCAATATATTGGGAGAACTTCCAGACAATTAAAAATAAGATGAAGAGAACATTTAAAAAATATTGAAAAGGGTTTTATGAATCATTCCGTCAGCTCATTTTAAATCAGAGCATAACTGCTCCATGTCCGCCATCACTAGAATGGTTGGCCTGGAAAAAGTGAAGGGACACTGGAGAAAGGGAGACATTGTGGAAACTCTAGCCAGGACCGAAATGAAATTAATACTTTGGTAATTTTTTTCTTTACATAAACTTTGCTGAGGAAACTAGGGAGTTTCCTTTTACACCAAAGCCACCAGCAGTTCAGGTCCATCTGTGCCTCAAACCTCTTACCTCCTAATTTACAATTCCTTTAAATGCTCTTTTGTTAAGTAAAAAAAAAATAACATCGTAATATAATAGATATGTATATGTCTTTCAAAGCCCTGTGGGTCCGCACTTGGCTGTAAAATAAATGAATAGATTATCTGATATATGATAGGTAGTCTACAAATAAACTAAAATATCTAACAAATATACCAAAGTGGAAGGACACTATATCAGATGTGTAATCAGTATCATTAAATGATTACCAGAATGTCTGAAACAGTAAAATGAGAACAATTGGTACTTTAAAACATCATTTTACTTATATAAAACATATGATAACAAAAACAGAAAAGAAAATATACTGTATTCTATATAACACATGAAACAGGAAAAACACTTATACTCATAGATGTTCTTTTATGAAATGTGATTTACTGGGTTAACTGTTCAAATAATTACCTTTTATTTTGCAACACTGGATTTGGTCCATTACCTTAGGGAGATTAAGATTATGGGCCGTAAGAGTGAGTTAGGTGCGGACAGAACCGTACCTAACGCACCGGTCCTCCCCCTAACATGCCCCCTGTTTTTAGGTACCTTATGGAACTTAAGAGTGTCATCTTACCGTGCGCAGTTTTCTTCTTTAAGGAACCATACATAACCAATGGCTCTCCCCGCCCTCCCCGGCTAATCTAAATCCCTCCCACTTCTACCTGAACACTCCCCAAGGCGGCATTATGCCGCCTCTTTCTTACTAACCTACAATGTGCGGCCTTTAAAGATTGCACAGAGGTAATCTATGTAGCTAACTGGTACGTAGATTGCCTAAAATGACCTGTGCATGTGTAGTTGATCATTTTGCAAATCTCTGCATCTAAGAAGCAGAATCTTCTTATATGTGAATATAACCCTATGATGGTCTCCTCATTAACAGATAAAAGCAGGTGTAAACTCTACTAAATAGGTGTAATAGATTTCCAAATGAAGATGCTGTATCTTTAAGAAGAAAGGGTTCTATACACGTTGTTTATCGTTCTTTTTCTTCCACCATGTAATGCATAGGAAGAGATCAGAACGCCCAAGTAATGGAGGAGAAGAGATGAAAAAAAAAAAAAAAATGTTAAAATACAGTGCAATTTATTACAAATACATAAAATATCCAAAATCCAAAAATGGAGCAAAAATACATACAAATATAAAAACAAAAAAATCCCTCAAGGGACCTGACGATCCCTAACAGGGATAAAGGACACCCCTAGAAGACACAGTTCGTACCCGGTCTATGTGTGTCGATGGAAAGTACAAAGTTCCGTTGCCGTTGTGGAGGACGTAGAGAACCCGGGATGCGCCTGAGATGGTAAAGATGACAGGTGGTCGGGATGCTGCAGAGGACCGAAGGTAGGAGTATGATGCTGGGGAGTCCGGAAGTTACCGACTGACGCGTTTCAAGGGACGAGGCCTCTTTTTCAAAGTGACCACTTAGTAGATTTTACACCTGCTTTTTTAGTATATATTTATTATTGATTGGTTATACACAGCGCCGAACCGGAACACTATTTCCCATTTTTTTCCAATTTCTCTTTTAGGGGATGTAGGATCCTCTTTTTAGTGTTTCGGTCTGGCTGCAGTGTCATCAGCTCGACTGACCCTGACATTCATCATGTTCATTTACAGATAATATAGTCAGGTTTGTTTTCATGGTAGAAGTGCAAAATATTCTAAACCTACGAGAGCTTCTTTGTTTTAAACATACATTTTGGGACAAATAATGTGATATTTGTACAAACCATCCAGAACCCATTATACTTACCTGCACTAGGGGCATGTCAATATGCTTTGAAGTCTTATACAGAGAGCAGCCTTGAACTAAGATCCCATGAAGAGATAGAGGCCTCAACTAAGTAACAGCAAAGAACAGTGCGAGCTATGTGCACCAATCATGAGCCAAGAGAACAAACATCGCCCCAGTTGCCTAGTAACAACCAAGATGTGAGGTGCATGAAAAGAAATGCAGTTTTCCCAATTATTCTTTGTTATGTTCCAATAGACAGTGCTTACATTTGTGTACATACCTTATCTCAGTATGGTCTCATTTTACATGCACAATTTGTCTGAAAAATGATGATCAACTGTAAAGGAGGAGCTAAACTAACATCATTATCCACAATTACAGCCAAATGGTACGTAAAATGCCAAGTCAGTGAAATTTGAATTCAATAATAAGGTTACACAAGTAGGGTCAATTTATTCAGCAGCATGTTTTTGGAGTGTGGGAGGAACATGTTGTATTGTTATAGAATGAGGGTAATCATAATTATTTGTAGATTTTACTCAGCTTTGAAACTTTAACACATTGTTATTTTTATGTATAAGAATATAGAATTATAGAAATAGAATTGTATTATTGTTATTATTATTATTATTATTATTATTATGTTGAGTCAGTGTACCCCAAAAGTACCACGTGCCTCAGTACGCAATTATACGCAGATATACCTGAAAATACCACAGAGTCGAAGATGCAGTCCAACCCACAAAAGCGTGTTTATCTTAGCAGGGAAACAGTTAATCAAAAAGATGAGAGAGAAAGAGTTAATCAAAAAGATGCTGTTCCAACGATACAGCAGTGCGACCAGCTCTCTGGCAAGACTTCAATACAGATGCCTTCAGAGAGAGACAATGTCCACAAGATCCATTACTGATGAAACGCGTAGGGTGGGACCTTGCCCTCGTTGTATGAACTCTGTCACACCTGAGTTGCACCTTCCTGTCTTGAGGAATCTGACTTGCATGAAGTTCGGGACGCTGAATCTCCTGCAAACTCGGTAGACCGGAAGACTATGATTTGGTTCTATTTATGCCTATTTGAATCGATTGCTGTTGGTTCCATGATATCCGGTATGCTTGTATATTTTACTTGTTTTACCTGTAATAAATGTTATTGCACCACGAGACGCTCTCTTCCTTTCTGTTTTTGCTGCAGATTTCCTTTGTTGGCTGGGAACAGCTGATTTGAATAGAAGCAGCGATAGCTTGACCGTCTGGTGCTTGTAATCGACCACTGCTATATGCAGAAAGAGACTGAACTTTTGCATCCTAGTATGTAAAGTTTGACGGACAGTTGCATTCTCCTGTACTTTTTTATGCCATGATTGAGCACACTCCCTGTATTTTGAGAGAGAGAGAGAGAGAGAGAGAGGTGTGATGAACATATATGTAGAGAAAGACTGAGGATGACTCTAAGATTTAGTTCTTTATTTTGCTGCTGTTTATGGTTGTTTGTGGTTTGTATTTGTGGTTGTTTGTGTTTCATAAGGAAATTTCTCTTAATCTCACAAGAATAAAGTGCTAGATCTTCAGTAAAGTGTTATCCATAATGAAGTAAGATAAAACTTACCTGCAATGAATAAATCAATATATGGTGCTGAGTAGCCAACACTGAATGTGAAAATATATGAAAGTGGATGATTAAAAAATAAATCAAACATTAATAATGTTGAAATGACTAAAATATTTTAAAAATTTCCACATTTCCTTCAAGTTAACTCTCAACCTTACAGAAGAAATATTTAGATAGTCAGGTCTCATTTTTTAACCAACATCATGCTGAAGTCTTTGAAGGTCTCCCATGCAAGTACTGATCAGGGTCAGTCCTGTAACCCTTCCATAATCAATTAAGATCAGACATATCTAGAATGGTGCGGTCATAGGTGGAACAAGGATTCTTCAGCCAGGAGAGAGAAGTTATTATATAAAAAATGTAAACATTCAGACTGTCAGCTGTAGTGAAACAAAGGATAAATGTATTATATTTCTGTCTTGTTAGACTGGAACCTAAATCAGATTTTCCCAGTGATCGGTGACCTGTTTCAATCCACAAAAGGTTGAAATATCAGAGCGGTCACATTTATGGAGGTCTCTGAAATGGAGTGACATTGGATGTGCTACTAACCCTTTTTAATGTTTCTTAGATGTTCTGTCCATCTTACTATTAAAAGCCTGGATGAGCTTCCAATATACTGTAGATAATGAACACTGAATAAGGTGCACAGTTACATGTATTTCATATGATAAATTCTTCAATGTTTTACCATTAGACGATAATTCGTATATTGGATGGGCTACTAATCCTTTGTAATGTTTCTTACATGTTCTGCCCATCTTACTATTAAAAGTCTGGATGAGCTTCCAATATACTGTAGATAATGAACACTGAATAAGGTGCACAGATACATGTATTTCATATGATAAATTCTTCAATGTTTTGAGATTTACCATTAGAAGATGATCTTCAATGAGTTATTTTTGAGGGACGTTTTATGCCCATCATGCAATCCCCGCATCTGAAAGTCCTTTTGTTTTATTCAGACAGAGTCTTCTAGGTACAATAAAAGCACTTTAAGCTGATGAATTCTTTACATTAGGGGCTTTTATATCAATTCATTTGGAAGTAGTTCCTAAACAGGGAATCAATTCAGGATCACCCTGTAAAATGTTCCAATGTTTTTGAATAATTTGTTTTCAACCCTTTTATGTTTCTTATTAAACTGTGTGAAAAAGAGAATCTGGTCATCTTCCTGTGGTTTTTTCTTTTTATGGTTAGCAGCTCAGTTCTATCTGTAAAGTC
Organism: Limnodynastes dumerilii; assembly: GCA_011038615.1. Lineage (NCBI taxonomy): Eukaryota > Metazoa > Chordata > Amphibia > Anura > Limnodynastidae > Limnodynastes > Limnodynastes dumerilii. The sequence continues at coordinate 28,477 of WWET01007942.1, read as the reverse complement.
TACTTCCTGAATCACATAATTCAGAGATTGGTCAGAGGAACCTTTTCTCATAAATAGTTCTTTTATTTTTGCTGCATGTATTTTGAACTTCTCATGAGTGGAACAATTACTTAACCTGAGAAACTGACCCTTAGGGATATTCTTTAACCAGGTCACTAGCTATAGGGATGTTTGAGTTTGAATTGGTAGGTTTAATTATATTTTGAGCTTTAAGTTAAATATATCTACTACATAAATATTGAAATCCAGATTATTGACTTTGGTGTTACTGATATCAGAGGACAATTTAATATTTAGGTTGTTAGAATTTAGACTGTCACAAAATTCTTTTAACTCCTTGTGCCATATAAAAATTCTCATCATCTGAATTACACATACACCAGCATATCACTGTGTTAGTATTTATTGTGTTTTAATTTTTTTATACTTGTTTTTACATATTGGTTTTACTGCTTGTTTCTGTATTTATGTGCGTAAGAGGCCTAATGTTCACAGGTCCGGCTCTAAAACTTTGTTTATTTAACATCTAGCAGCTGCTGTCTTACTGAAGAGGCGAGAAAATAGAGCTGGCATCACCCATATAACTTATAATATAATTCATACACTCTTTCTGTAGGACATTGAATGTGTGAGGTAGCTTCATTGACTGATCAGTGCAGGAAGCCGGTAGTTGCAAACAGTATTAGAGTTGAGAGGTGGTGTTTTCTAGCCCAAGTCTAAATAACAGTGTAAAAGTAAAGTGGTCAGTATCTGTGTGCAGTAAGCAATTCAAAGATATATTACTACATGCAACAAACGCAATTAACTTGACTCCCCCTGAAATCAACTTGGTTTTTCCCAGGAATATTTTTTTTACTTTTATTTTCCACCTCTGAATTTGGTCCCCAGAATAGATTGCTGGTCATTAGCTCTTATCCTGTGTTCCTGATGCATGTTTGTTCTACAGTTTCCTGCATGTTATCACCTTGTACCTTGTATACAGCTGCCTTCTAGCTATATGTATTTATGTTCATTGAATCCTTGCATTTGGATATTTCTTGTATTCTTGCATTTAGGCTGCTCTGTTGTCTGGACTTCTGTTTGTAATCACTCTTGTATTTTTGTATTCATTATATCTCTGTAACCCAGCATCTAGTGTTTTCCATTACTTATGCTTTCTGTTTGTATAGTATCTCTGTAGTATTTATAGCCTGTAGTTTATCCAGTCTTGTTACCTGTGTTATTGTATTTTTATTGTTGCTTCTAGCTCACTATTCACCTGTTTTCTGTATTACTTTGTGTGCACTAATAAACACTGTTGATCTCTTCCCTCCTGTCTGGTTATCTGGGTATTAGTGCTTAGCTACACCTGGGACTGCCATCCAGGGGTCGTGCCCTGCTGGGGGTCCTGCTGCACAAGCATATCCCCACCAACAGGGGCACTAGTGAAGACCAGGCCCAAGTTAGACTCCACACCCTGGGAGCAGCCACGTAACACAACTTTATAAATTCACAATATGTATTCTCTACATTCCAGCCCGAGCGGTTGCATGTATGCAATGAAAATCTCATAAAAAGGTCAATACTCCTCTGGACAACACTCTGAAGAACAGGGACAAAAGTCACTAACTCAATAAATATAATTTTATATGACTTGTTGTTTTGTTTACATTTTTTGATTTGCTGTTTAATTATTATAACATACTGTGTGTATATGTGTTTTATGTGCGGTATATCAATGATGTATTTTTGTTGTGCAACCTCCATACCACTATCTACAATAAGCCTACAGACCGGAATACAGTCCTGTAGGCCTCTTCCTTCCACCCTCCGTCCCTCAAATATGGGTTGCCGTACTCGCAGCTATTGCGAATACACCGCATCACGGACAACCTCTCTGTCACAAAAGCTAAGATGGAGCTAATATGTGAAAAGTTTGTCGCAAGGGGTTACAAACGTCCTTTGCTAGACCAGTTGGTGATAAAAATTCTAGCCATGCCCAGAGATCAGCTGCTACAATGCAAACCTAAGAAGGCTCTGGACAATAGACTCCCCTTCTTCCAAACGTTTACAGAGCTACATAGGTCCATTAAAAACATCACTAAATGTTTCTGGCCTATTGTCGGAGACAATCCTTCTCCTAAATGTCTCCACAATGTGTCCTTGATGCACAGCTTTAACCGGGGCCCTAATATTCGAGACAGTCTGGTCCATACCAATATCACACTTAGAAAAGTCACCAATGCCAGTAAAGGCTGCTATAGATGCATCAACTGCATGACATGCAGGTATATGGACCAAGGCTCGTCCTTTTACAACTCTCACTCTGGACGCAAATACATGATTCAACATTACGTCACATGTACCTCCACCTTCGTAGTCTACTTAATTACTTGCCCATGCGGGCTTCAATATGTAGGGAAGATGAAGAGGCAATTCAAGGAGCGGATGGCCCTTCATCGAGGTAAGGCCACTAAACAACCGGTGGCCACTCACTTTGTCACGCATAAACATAGTCTTGCCATGCTACGATAAAAAATTATCGACCATGTCCCAATGCCTCCCCGGGGGGGGCAACAGAGATTTGATATTGCTACGACGCGAATCCAGGTGGATCCATGAATTGAGAACCATCGCCCCAGGGGGACTTAATGAAATGTGCCCCCTAAATTGCTTCCTCTGATGGACTCATGGTTGTATTTGTCCTCCATCTGTTTGGACTCATTGCCCTATTTGTTGATATGCTGCCAGGGATGACACTTCATGTGTGTGTCACTGGCCTTGATATGCCTTATATTGATAGTGTGGCCACCTTTCCATTAGTTTACTTATATAGAATACATGTCCTTGTTCCCTCAGTTTAGATTGTTTGACATTCAGTGATGCCTATATGCCTGGCTATTCACCCCCTATGCTGAGTTTGCTGTAACCCAGGCAGATATATGGCTTTCCTTACAGCTACTGTTGTTTATGTCTATAATGTCACCCTAATGTTTTTTGCCCATGTTTCTTGTTTATTCACTGATATGTATCTCATTACTGTTTTTTCACAGTTTTTCGGGTGCTTTTTCAGTTATCTATACACTTTTTCACCGCTGCCTGGTCTCCTTGGCAACGGACGCGATCGCCACAGCAACGGGCGCATCCCTTTGGTGCACAAATTGCGTCCTACCAGTCGCTGGGGCGCGCCAATCGCACCTCGTCAGTCAGGCCGGTCTGGATAGGGTAAGTTGTTCTTCCTTTTTCTATATATACACGTTTTTTATATTTAGCATTTAACCCTGATGAAAGAACATTAAATTGTTCTGAAACGTTGGTATCCTGCCGTTTAAACAGTGACTTTTTGTCCTTTTGTTTATTACTAAATCTCCGAGTGCCACCATCAAACTGTATTTATATTGTGCTCAATTGAGCTGGTAGTGCACCGGAGTACTTCACTGTGCTGCTGAGTGCAAAAAACACAATAAAAAGCGTTTGCAATGCAAATAGAAAAAACAGCACATTGGCACATCATTGCTACTGACCCTAAGATTGGTCCCTCATTTACTGCTCCCCCATTAATTAGCTTTACGTGCAGCCCCAATTTGAGAGACAAACTCGTACACAATGAGATCAAAACTACTGTACCTAGGGGTTGGCTTTGGTTCTAAAAGGGCCTTTTAAAATGTATGGGGTGCTTATCTTAGGTGATGAGTTTCAACATCCGAGTATGGATTTGAAACATAAGATCAACCAAAGGTTATCTTGTGATAGCAAATTTATAGTCTATCTTATTATGTACCCGACATTTTTTTTACAGTGTTATGGTGCAAATCCTGAATCACTTAAAATTAAAGTGATAGAATTTGTAGAAAAAGACAAAATGGGTGGAGACAGAATAAAACGTCTCGCCGCCCAGAGGGAAACCTTCTGGATTTTGGCACTCACAATACTAATACCAAGAGGTTTAAACGAGAACTTTGATCTTGTACCTTTCTTGTGATCTAGTTTGCTTGAACCTGTTTACTCAAACAAAAATCCTCTTTGAAGGGGGCATTTTTGATAGAAAAAGTGGGTTGAAAAATATTAATAGTAGTACTGGTAATATTAACAAAAAATTAATGTGGGAAATGTAATTATAATTATGACAGCTAATATTACTGCTAAGAAAAATGTTATCATTATGAATCATGTCACTTGGTGGAGTATAATTGTTTGCCAAGAAACATGGGCCTGATCCAGACTCCCTGTAGTCTGTAATTACGCAAGATCAGCGGTCCGTACATCCGCTTATCCTCCTACACTGTACAATTTAAATGCTTGCCCCCGTCTGCTTTAGCGGGCGGAAGGGAAGCACAGCCCATTTCCGTGGATTGTTCCGTCAGATTGTTTCTACGTTAGGGTTAATATAGTAACCCTGGCTTAGCATCTGGTGGCGCATGCACCCTCCAGTGAAGGCAGGTCACTTATGAACCTTGCGTGCGTAAGTACCCTGCCGTTATTAAATCTGGATCCGGTCCCATGTTATTATAAATTAACTGATGAAAAATCTTATTTAAATAATCTTGCTATAATTCCCTATTATATAGTTGAACTCCGTTGTCCTGCTAAAAATCAGGTTACTAATAAATGAGCTGCTAAAATTTGCAGCTAAAAAATTAAAATAAATTGATAACTCTGAGATAATATGTTACAAAGAAGTATAGTACCACAAATGAACTAGATATTTTGTTGTTGTCTTCAAGCTGATACTATGTTGTTACTAAATTGATTCTAAATTGTTACATTCATGCTGCTAAAAATGATGTCGGTATTATGTAGTTACTAAACTGACATAAATAAGCTGTATTATAGTCTCCTTTTAGTTAAGTTAACCGCCAAACATTGTTTTAAATAATTACATCTGGGATTGTTGAATTATGGAAATCCTTTTATTGCCAGTGTGCGTACTGTTCATATATTTATGGTTTCATTTTGTAAACATATGACATTGATTGCGCTTGAGACGCACTTTGAACTTTTGTTGTGCTGCTTGGATCGCAAAGCCTGCATTAAATTGTGATTGGATGGTTTTGTTTAGACCGCCTATAAATACTAAGACTGACAGCAAGGTAGCCACGCCTCCTGATGAAGTCCTGTATCCAAAGACAAAACGCGTAGAGGGCAGGAACCGGATCCTTTCCGACCCTGCAAACCACCGCCACACTCTGAACCCAGCTGACAGACCTCCAGCTCTACCTCGCTGAGTCTGCAGACGGTGAGGACTGTGCGGTTGCTCGTTGCTGGAAGGCTCATGCACTGTATATGCTTCTAACCTCATGCTCTCTGGCTGAGAGTAATTTCTGGTACGTGTGAATTTGCTACAAGCTGATGTGAATGCCTCAAAATAAAGTTATTTGTTGCACCATGAAGCGCTCCCTTATGTTTTTCTAAAGACTCCGCTCTTTTATGTATGTATGTATGTATGTATATATATATATATCTTCAAGTGTCATCGTCCTTATCCTCACCTGAGAATTTGGGATATAGATTAGCACAGCTATCATTACTAAGGGGTGAAATCCTGTCATTTTCGGATGTGGAGGCTGAAGCCATCCTATTTAAGGAACATTTATCCCTTGCCTTTTCTAAAGAGTCAAATCTGGAATTATTTCATGAGATCCTTAAGTACAAAAAGAAAGAGGTTGAGTTTCACCTGCACGGGGTGACAATATCAGACTACTTTAGACAAAAACTTATTCCTAGGGGATTTCATATAAAAAAATCCCCACTATAGGATGCTTTAATCAGGATTTCTGCAGGCGCTGGGTTACTATCCTGAATAAATGCTCCATGGATATGATGCTTCTTATTATAGAAGAATCTGCTTAAACAGTGATCTTTGATTGAAACTTTTGAAAATAATCACACAGAGATTTTACTTTCTGATACAGAGTCCAAAAATAGGAGATTCCCCTTCAAACATAGGGGCCTAGAACCAGGGGAGATCCAGGGGGAAACATCCAGTGGTGAGAGCTCGGCAGCAACCGATGGTGAAGGTTCAAGCAGGGACACAAATTGTTTCTTAGACAAAGCTCCTTTGAGTTCCCAAACAAGAGCCAGAAGAAAAAGAGGAACAAGACGAGGAGGGGAGTCCAGTACGATAGAACCCAATACAAGGTCTCGCACCAAAGCTCAGCAGAATTCGTTTTCAACCTTTCTGACAAAAACCTTACTTCTACAGAAGTTCAAGTACTGGGTAAGGGTTTGTCCTTTATCCCTTTAGTGGAGTTTGATAACTTTAGATGAAAAGTGAACCAATTCAGACTACATCACCAATGGAAATGAAAAGAATTTTTTCAGAATCATGATTCTTCCCCAATATGGGACACAACATGACATTGGAGGAACGCAAACATTTTGGGAAAATACTGCTAACTTCAGCCTTTACCAGCCTCATTTTATATACACTGCCGAAGATCCACAAGTGTCCTCCTGGCAGACCTATAATCTCTGCCAGAGGGTCTCTAACACACCCAGTGGCTGTTTATTTGGATTCTTTACTTCCACCATGCATACAAGAACTCCCTGCCTTCCTTAAGGATACAAGTGACTTATTGCGGAAATTGGACAGTCTTAATGTGGGTGACCACACCCCTTTAATGTGCACAGTGGACGTCTCGCTTTATAGCAGTATCCCGCATGGTCCCGGGATTCAAGTGGTTCACAAGCTTGTCACTAACAATATCTTCTATAAAGGCCCTGATGTAGACTTCATCATCCAGCTCCTTGAATACAACATTGACTAGGAACTATTTCATGTTCGATGGTGCAGTCAACCTGCAAGTTTTTGGATGTGCCATGGGTTCACCTGTGGCACTGTCCTTTGCAAACGCTTTTATGCTCGCTGTCGGATACTGTTTGTTTACTGAGAATACCAATTACCATTCATATCTGACCTTTTATAGACAATATCTTGCTGTTTTGGTAGGGATCTAGTGATTCCTTTGCCTGGTTCATGTCTGAGACTAATCGGAGTAATGAATTTATCAAGTTAACCTATACTTGTGATTTTTCCTCCATTACATTACCTTGATATGGAAATTAAGTTCAGTGATGGAATCTTGTCTACTGCCATATATGAGAAAAGCACGGACTGGAACACCCTTCTATTGGCATCCAGCCATCACCCTCTGGCACTCATACGTTGGGTTACCCTACTCACAATTCCTAAGGGTGTGCTGTATTAACAGTGATCCGGAAATGCGTGAACGACAATTAGAAAAAATGAAAGTGAAGTTTCTATCAAGGGGATATAAGGCTCATATTTTGGTAGCAGCCATGAAAAAGGCCAGAACAATTTCACAGACACAATTGCTAAAACCAGCATTGAAAACTAAACAGATGAACATTTTACCATGGATCAACCAGTTTAACAGAGCTGGTCCATTCAGTCAAGCCACAAGGGCACTATAGCCCATCATCCGCTCAGACAAGTCTCTACATTCTCATAATTCTAGAAGAGTTATGCCCTTTTACTCACGGGCCATAATCCCAAAGATTTCCTGAAAAAGACTGATGTCACACCATTAAAATCCCCTGTCACGACTTTTATTACTAAGCTACCTGGGTGCATCACTTGTAGGCACATTCAGACCAGTAAGTTATTTGTGCATCCCTATTGAGGGAAACAATATAAAATCAGACATGTCCTTTCCTGTTCTTCAACTTTCATGGTTTATCTTCTTAGAAGCCCATGTGGTCATTGCTATGTGGACAATACACTATGTTCTTTTAGAGAAAGATTTGCACTACATCATTCTGCTTTCTGTGCTGCACTTACATTAGGTAGTTCTATTCAACCTGTGGCGCAACATTTTGTGGACCATCATCATAATTTATCTGAACTTAAATGCAAAGTGATCGACCAGGTCCCCCCAAACTCCCGTGGTGGGGATCGTGACCTGAAGTTGTTACATTTAGAAGCACGGTAGTTTCACACATTGGGGATAGTGAAACCGGGGGTGTCTAAATGAAGTATTGTCCCTCCAATGTTTCCAAAAAGATCCCTTATCTATAAGACTATAGACTTTTCTCTAATGTTCTTTTGCGAATCAAAGGGTCTCTTGGTGACATGGTTTTTTAATTAGATCTCATTGTTTCCCTTATCTGGTTTAGACACAGAGCAGTATCTGTATAGGCCTACAATAGGTACTGTTCAGATGGCTAGAGAGCATCCTTGGTTTTGGTAGTGTTTTATATATCAGTATATTATAGCATTTCTATATATACATTGAACAGACCTACTTAATATTTGCTCTCTAAGGAAATCCACAGGAGAAACGCGTTAGACTCTTGTCCGCTCTATTCCAATTGCACCAGCACCCTACTGATCTGTATTTGAGGACTTTTCTTTTCATCGATACCACCATCAGTGCACTGCCACTTTACTCATAAGAGGTTTGAGTACTGGTAATTTGTGGCTTTGAATAATATCATCCATCACCTGATGACACTATTGTGAGATCCATCACATTGTTTGAGGAGGGAGAGACCCCCTCCGGTGCTCTGACACACTTCCTGCAAGAAGCATTAGAGGCATAATCATTGGCAGCATTCCTCCACATCCTCCGTTTTGGCTGTTGGTATCTATACCATCTGTGCTTGAGATTCTACATTAGACTGCCGTTTCAGCTGCATATACAGCTACTCTTCCCCTTAATTACTTCAGAAGCGCTAATCAATTGCATTAAGACATTTCATATAAACGGTTTTCAAATACAGAACTGTTTATAGAGATCAACATAAATTCATCTACATCCTCTCATTCAAGAACCAGCTTTACAAAGTTTACTTTTCTTCAGCTATTGGATCTTGTCTAGATAACAGACAGTATTCTATTGAGTGCTGCATTCCACAGCTAAAGGATTCACTATCGGATTATTTAATTATATCTGGGTGTTAAACCTTATATGTGATTAAAGTTGCCATTTAACTTTGTATGGTGCATAATTCCAAGAACAGGGATTTATATTCATCAATATTTATTTATGTTCATTTTTAATGTCAATTACTATTAATGATTTTATTGTTTATTGTTATTAAATATTTGCATCAAATATTATTACATTCTCTAAGCACTCTTTTATCTTGATTTTTGTATTTCTGTGAGGGTTGGTCCCTCTCAAGTAGATGCTGGAGTCTGTATTATTAGAAATTTTCCTGGTATGTATTTTGTAGCACTGATTATTTCTCTTTGTAATAACAATTGACCAACTGTGGTAACGGAAGGAAGTAACTTAAACAGGTTTCTAAATGTATATCTTCATACAGCCACATGCAATGCAGACTTCTACATGTTCAGTAACCCACCACCATGTCTTCGGTACTGGTCCTGTACCTACTGTTACTATGGGGTAAGTACTGTGTATACAGCCTGTGTCTCCAATGTACAAGTCCTGTAATTGCTGTTACCATGGGGTGAATGCTGTATATACAGCCTGTGTCTCCTGTGTGCTGGTCCTGTACTTGCTGTTACTTAGGAGTGCGTACTGTATATATAGCTTGCGTTTCCTGTGTACTGTTCCTGTACTTGCTGTTACTATGGGGTGAGTACTATATATACAGCTGTGTCTCCTGTGTACTGGTCCTGTACTTGCTGTTACTATGGAGTGAGTACTGTATATACAGCCTGTGTCTCCTGTGTACTGGTTGTACTTGCTGTTACTATGGGGTGAGTACTGTATATACAGTCTGTGTCTCCTGTGTACTGGTCCTATACTTGTTGTTACTATGGGGTGAGTACTGTATATACAGCCTGTGTCTCCTGTGTACTAGTCCTGTACTTGCTGTTACTATGGGGTGAGTACTGTATACAGCCTGTGTCTCCTGTGCATTGGTCATGTACTTGCTGTTACTATGGGGTGAGTGTAGTATATACAGCCTGTGTCTCCTGTGTACTGATTCTTCCATATGTATAAATGTCACTGTAATGGTTTCTGATCTCTTTGCTTCCTGATCTTTACAATGACTTATATAACTCTCTGTGTTATTGCAGGTCAGACCCAGGAATCTGCAGGACAATACTGTGTGGATCAACCTTTGGACGTAGAGACATTTATAGGGGAATCTGTCACCTTCTCCTGTAGATTTGTGTATCCATATAGTGATGACAGAGTCTCATCAGTGGACGTCTCAGTGATATTTAGTTGGGAACTTTATTGTAGAAATAAGCGGAAGGAAATATACAACAGCTCCACAAATGTCTCATCTCCTGGATATGAAGGAAGAATATCTGTGATGTTGTATAGAGAAACCAGGAATGCAGCAATTACTATACATAATATACAGAGGTCGGATAGGAACAGTTACTGTTGCTGGGTGAAAATCTCTCTTCACAATGGTCACATTGAACAATTGAAAAGCATGTCTGGCACTGAAATATTTGTGAGAGGTGAGACAGGAGAAAATATCACATAACAGCTTTCTGTACATACACAATAATAGGATTCTTGGTAGTGTATTATTAGTGACACGGCAGTGATGTATGTTCTGTGTGTTCAGATTGGACTATTTTCTGTTCAGCGGATGTGTACACATCCTTTTACTCCAACACCTTGTGACACCTCCAGACTGAAGAGCAAGGATTCCTCTTACACTGTGTGACTGTGTGGCTGGATCACAAGTGAGGGATCTTCTTATTACACTGTACAGTGTCGCTGTGTGTGTGTAATACTGAGGTAGACCCTTTCTATGGGACGTCTGCTGGTGTAAGGGGAGTTTTTAGCGGTGCGGTCACATGGAGGAGGGGGTAACACGGTCCTGTGATTGTGGATCCCTATGAATCTGGTAACATAAAGATCAGATTTTAGGATCCTTTGCTAAAATTATTAATATAAATGTCAGAGTGAATTACTCCGGATTTATGTGACATATGTACAAGACCAGTAGGTTACTGAGGCTGATATAAAGAAGTTATAATGACATTTATATATAATAAGAAAATGGGACTGTATTCATACTTAAGAAGCAGGCGCTTACGAAATAATCTACTATGTATGTGCAGTTGGTCATTTACACAATCTACAGTGCATCCGGAAAGTTTTTGTTATGTTACAGCCTTAATAAATTCATTTTTTCCCTCAAAATTCTACACAAAATACCTCATAATGACAACGTGAAAGTTTTTGGGAGATTTTTGCAAATTTATTCAAAATCAAAAACTAAGAAATCACATGTACATAAGTAATCACAGTCTTTGTCAGGTGCATCCTATTTCCACTGATCATCCTGCAGCTGAGATGTTTCTGCAGCTTAATTGGAGTCCATCTGTGGTAAATTCTGTTGATTGGACATGATTTGGAAAGGCACACACCTCTCTATATAAGGTCCCACACTTGACAGTGCATGTCAGAGCACAAACCAAGCATGAAGTCAAAGGAATTGTCTGTAGACCTCCGAGACAGGATTGTCTCGAGGCACAAATATGGGGAAGGGTACAGAAAAATATCTACTGGTAGAGTGGCCAGACGGAAGCCACGGGCCTGATCCAGAAGAACACCCGCGGGCGTAAGCGTAAGATTGGCTTTGCAGATGTTGCCCAGCGTTGCTATGGCAACGCCCGATCCTGGATCGGGCGGCCGTGGTGGGGGGCGTGCTAAGCGGCCATACACTCCTTCCTTACGCCGGCTGAAGTTAGGGTAGCCTTCAGCCGGCGTAAGGGAGAGTTAATACGCTCCTACAAAAATATCTACTGCTTTGAAGGTCCCAATGAGCACAGTGGCCTCCATCATCCATAAATGGAAGAAGTTCAGAACTATCAGAACTCTTCCTAGAGCTGGCCGGCTATATAAACTGAGCAATCGGGGGAGAAGGGCCCTAGTCAGGGAGGTGATCAAAAACTTAATGGTCACTCTGTCAGAGCTACAGCATTCCTCTGTGGAGAGAGGAGAACCTTCCAGAAGGACAACCATCTCTGCATCAATCCACCAATCAGGCCTGTATGGTAGAGTGGCCAGACGGAAGCCACTCCTTAGTAAAAAGCACATGGTAGCCCATCTGGAGTTTTCCAAAATGCACCTGAAGGACTCTCAGACAATGAGAAACAAAATTCTCTGGTCTGATGAGACAAAGATTTAACTCTTTGGTGTGAATGCAAAGCGTTATGTTTGGAGGAAACCAGACACCACTCAAGACCAGGCCAATACCATCCCTACAGTGAAGCATGGTCGTAGCAGCATTATGCTGTGGGGATGTTTTTCAGCGGCAGGAACTGGGAGACTAGTGAAAGATAAATGCAGCAATGTACAGAGACATCCTGGATGAAAACCTGCTCCAGAGAAAGACAACGGGCCTGATCCAGAAGAACACCCGCCGTCGCTCGGACGGCGGGCGTAAGCGTAAGATCGGCTTTGCAGATGTTGCCCAGCGTTGCTACGGCAACGCCCGATCCTGGATCGTGGAGATGACAAGACATGACCAACAACTGGAACCCAGACAAGGATCATGTCCAGAAAACAGACAACAGATTCCTGAAGAGGACTGGACAGGTACAGGGAGAACAGGGCTGGCGCAGTGGGGTGAGTACACAGGAGGATAATACAGATACCAGGTACAGTGGATAGAAATATATAAACAGGTAAAGACCGAGGAAAGCAAAAATCAAGAGAGATAAACACATTGGTGAGAGAAAAGCAGGAAGCCAGATAATAAACACAGATAGCAGGGATGAGCAGAGTTAGTGGACAGATATAGCAAAAGGCAGGGCAAGGAAAGACAAGAGAAGGGATATCAGAATGAATACAAGGCAATAGAACAACAGAACAGAGAATAAAATGGACAAGAATCCTTTTGTACTAAATCAGATGCAAACTGACAAAATGGCTAGAGCATAAAATATCACCAGCAAGGGAGTTCTCCTTGCTGGGAGTTCTCCTTGCTGGGTATTTAAACACTGAACAGGCAATCAGAGCTAGAAAGTCTCCCAGCTATCCCAGGCTATCACTTGAACTGGCTTCTGTAGGCCTTATCATAATAGTGCGTTCCAGTTACCAGTGATGATTATATATTGACTACTCAAGCAGCCAAGAGTGAAAGAGTTCATGCTGCTGTGAATATCACAGCAGCACATAACAGAATGAAAGTAATGAAGGGCCTTATTCAGAGATCCGTCTGGCGATCGGCCGCAAATATATGCACGGACGGAGCAAGTTTGAGCAGGTTACACCCACTAAAAAATCCATTCACTCCCCTTGCTTTCTCCACGTGGATGTAGAGTTAGACCTGCATTGACTTGCCCTAACTAGCCGCACTCACTTCTGACCTTATGTGTCTTAGGTGCGTATATTTCCGGCCCTATAACTGTAAGCTGCGCCCACTTTCAATCATCTAAATGCTTCCCCCCGCACATTTCTATGCAAATCCTTCTGTGCGTATATTTCCGTCGCATTTAGGTGCAGATTTTTCCACGCCCAATTCGCAAGTCCGTCCCTTAGGCATTTCTGCTCTTATCCTCTACATTGACGGCGTATAAAAGTTACTACGCATGCGCAGTTGATTCGCAATTGATCCGATCCTAAAAATACCCACAGAACTTTAGTAAAAAACCGGATCTCTGAATACGGCCCGAAATGAGTAAAATGTTAAGAAGCTGTATTTAAACCAGAAACATAACTACAATTAGCAGTTTTAACTAAAATGTGATTACCACAATTTCATTTGTGCTGTTAATTTTATTGTATCTAAGGAAATTATGTAAAACCAATATATGTATAGGTATATGTATAAAATGTATTTGTGTGTTCATTAACTGTGCTACTGTAGGACTTTATGGTGTGAACATAAATCTACCTTAGGGATCTGTGGTAACATGCTGTCAGGGATTTTATTAAAATCAGAGGAGATTAGATGTAAAACTAAAAGCTGCAAAACAAAAATACATTTGACAAACATGGACAAACACTGTACCTAAAGACAAAAATAAAAGTATCAATTCCATCCCCACTTAGATGTACATTCCACTGGGTACAGTTTCTGTAAGGTGTGTCTAACTCACTGAAAATTATTGTTTCAAGGTTACAAGTGGCTACAACTGATGCGAAAGAAACATGTTGACAACCATGGACTCTACCTCTTCCAAATGGAAACAGCAAGAATTTTGAAACTGCAAATGTGCCGCGCATTGAGTATGGATCCTCTGGATCCAGACTTCATACCGTTTCTAAATCTGCCTTGTTTTTAATGGCAGGGTGGGTGCAAGTCCTAGTAGAAGCAGAAAATAATAACATTTTTAAAATAAGGGCGTGCTTTGACTCTAAACTTATGTCCATAGTCACTGACTAGCTGTTCTAGCAACCCTGTCCTTGCAAATTTTGTAGTACCAATGGTGTGTGAAGCCATCATGAAAGTGAACATTTCAAGCAGACATGGATCTTGTATTTAACCTACAATGTCAAAATGCACCAACTGTCATAGGATAGTATACTCAATGTTATGTACATGCTGTCAACTGAAGATTCTTAGATATATTATGCAACTATTAGTCCTGGCCACAAAACAAATCTTCCAGTTAATGCATAAATGTAACAACTCCTAAGTGGCTCATATGTCATTTCTCTATTGGGCCTTGTAGGCACAATGAACCTCAATCCCCAGAGAAGACAGTAAGAGTGAAAGGTTTGTGTCTCTGATGGGGGCTTAGAACCAGATGTCATTGCAGTGGCCATGTTCATCCCTCTGTGTTATAATAAGTACTTGTTTCAGAGTAGAAATAGCAGTTGCAAGTTGTATAAGCTAAACTGTGATGAGAAGACTTTCCAAAAATGTAAAGCTATTCCATATGTTACCACCCTCTTATCATTATTTCCCTAAACTTCATCAGAAACCACTGCAAAGCAATATGGTCTTTGCTGTGTGTACTATGCAGTTTATGGCCCTTATATACAGCTATGTATAGTAAACCACAGATGAAACACACAGGCGTGTATATGAATGCACAGGGCTGGCGGAACACAGTAAGTGAGGAAGGGGGGCGCCAAGCCAGAGAGGCGGTCCCCTCTGCCTGCTATCCCCCACTGCCATAGGCGTCGGATGTGGCGCTATGGAGACCGGCAGGCAGGAGGTTCCTGCATGAGCTGCCGCGGCTGTTACATAGAGCAGCTGATGGGGAAGGCTGGTGTCACATTATGGGAATACTAGGAGGGGAGCTGGTGGCACATGATAGGAGTACTGGGGGGGGGCTGGTGGCACATGATTAAAGTACTGGGGGGAAGCTGGAGACACATGATGGGAGTACTGGGAGGGTGGCTGGGAGGGGCTGCAGGCACAAAATGGGGATATAGGGGGAGGAGTTATCAAATCAAAAGGGAAAGGGTGCAAATTTATTTTTTGCAGGGGGGCGCCAGACATGCTAGCACCGGCCCTGATCACCACTATATAAAATATTATATATCTATATTTCTAGGTGAGGACGATGTGATTCTGGAACATCCATCTTATATCTATGCTCTATATGGAGACACTGTCACCGTTCTCTCTCACCTTACTACAAAGAAGAGGAAGAATATTAATGTGAGGAGCTGTAGAGTGTGTTGGAGGAGATATCTATGTAACAGTAACAACTATAACATAAACTGCACACAAAGGAAAGGAGAGAATAATGTATATTTCCAGATCAGACATGTTACTTCTTCACATGAAGGCCGGTACAGCTATGACATAGAGTATTCTACAGATGATGATGAATCTCTTCTCACATATAGAGACAAGGGAACAGAACTTCTCATTCTACGTAAGTATCTGATCACCTGCAGGTAACACTGATATAAACAGAAGGGAGAAATGGATCTTATTATCCTCCTGACACCTCAGTAATATTGCAGAGATACATAAGGTGTTTCCCGTGGTGGGGCTGGACAGGGCAGGGAACATATGTCACCTACACAGAGTGTAAGGGGGTATGATAATTGTAGTGTATGGTTTATCTAGGCTCTTACCTACTATCCTGATTTTTGCTCCGTTCCCATGTCACGCGGGGGAGGTGAGGAAATAGTGAGAGAGGGTCCTGTGATGGAAGCCTCTTGTGTGTGAGGGGAGCGGCCTCTCTAATGCAGCAGGGACCTGCTCTGACCTGATCTATTATCTTATGTGTATGTGACAACTAAACATATCATTTACTAATGCAATATTCTGCCATATACAGTGTTTCCAGCCCTATGTCTGTGTGTTGGATTCACTCATTATTTTAATTAATATTTTTTAAGCAGAAAGGAGGAGTCACATGTAAAATAAAGAATATTATATAGGAGAAATGTAATCTTAGGTCTATTGGTCCATGGTCACTGTTATATCCAGTAATAATGATGTGAATATACTATTTATCTCCATATTCTCCTCTTCTCTACAGTCCATTCTACCTCCTCCTGATACTTTACATAATCCCCCATCTCCAGTGTAATAGCTCCAACTGTATCTGCATTATTCTCATGTGATCTGTGTGTGGATGTGACTGTATTGTGTAAGATGTGTAACTGTCCAGCACTGCAAGAAATGTTACAGATAATCCTGATGCTGTTAGATCTGTGGATAATACATGATGCTTTACCAGGTATTGGCCATGGCTTTGGTATTGGAACATGCTTTGAGATGTAGCTTCTCAACACCGGAAATGCCAAAGGTTGTCATTGTCTTATATAGACTAGTTATAAATACATTGACTTTCTAAATTATTATGCTACAGTATTTCCTTTTCCTATTACTATATTTCTCCTTT
Organism: Limnodynastes dumerilii; assembly: GCA_011038615.1. Lineage (NCBI taxonomy): Eukaryota > Metazoa > Chordata > Amphibia > Anura > Limnodynastidae > Limnodynastes > Limnodynastes dumerilii. The sequence continues at coordinate 11,772 of WWET01007942.1, read as the reverse complement.
TTCTAGTTTTTTTAATGCCGTATTGTCTTTTATACTTACGTTTTATTTTAAGAAAACAATAAAATATCAAATATAAGTCAGCCAGCAGAAGTTGAGATCAGGAATTCTACCATAACCAGCTGCAGCTTTTCTGTAGAAGACAACAGAGATATATTATGGACTGAGGTCTACTGGATGACGGGAAACCCAAGAGAGCACTTTATTTATCACCCAAACCCAGACTACATTCACCCGGATTATAAGGGGAAGACCAGGCTGGTGGGAGAAGCCAATCTCCTTCTAGAAGAGTTCCATGGTCCAGATAACACCACCTTCTACTGTCGTGTTGCTGTAAGACGATGTTTGGGTGAAGATGAGTTCAATACAATCCTGGAGGAAGGTTTTGGAACACGTCTCAGAGTTCATGGTATGAAACTTGATAGAATATGTTAGAATTTTATCTTAATAACACTCAGGGGCTGGCTGTCAAATTATAGCCCGTGGGGCAAGTCCACAGCAGAAGCCCATACATTAATGGCTTGTTCTTAGGGTTAACAATATTTCATTGGTGATTTAGGGCTTGATTCAGAGCTACGGTCTAACGCTCAGCGTGCCATCGCTGCTCTCCCCCTTAACCCAGCATATTTACACTTGCTCATGCCGGCTGAAGGCTACCCTAACTTCACCCGGCGTAAGCTAGTGTTAATACGCTAACGCCGCCCTTCCAGCCTCATTACCCTCCCCCTGCCTACCTGCAGTAACTGCAGTGTAGTAAAGGAAACAGCATTACTACGCTGCTGATATGGATCCACAATCGGGCGTTGCCGTGGCTACGCCGGGCAACATCTGCCCGGCGCATGCGTAGATCGGCTTTTAAGTCGATCTTACGCTAACGCCCAGCATCTTAACGCCGGGCAGCATAGGGTTGGATCAGCCCCTTAGTGTATAGGAGACCGCCATCGGTTGTTTTACGGCTGCCTACCTGGTGGTCTAGTGAGGCCACATAGTTCACGCATAGACTGAACAGATATCTGATGCAACCACATATTTCATTGACAATGATTTGGTCCTACAGGTAATGTCAGACAGGGGCATAGGGGGCACCAGGGGAATATTGTGATTGGTACCATCACATAGTTAAAGGGTCAGAGGATAGTTGTAGAACTGTACCATGCATATATACCATGGCATCAGCTGCACACACAGACTGCTTCACCAGCACAGTGTGACAAGCATGTATTATACAATTATATCACAGTTATATTAGTATCTTACTGATATACATATAACACTGACACCTTACTAGTCCACCATACATAGATCACATATGCAATAAAAATGACATCTCATTTACTGCCATACAATACAGACTGCATCCTAGCTACTGCCATACAATACAGACTGCATCCTAGCTACTGCCATACCATACACATTTGCTTACCCTTTTATTTCTATCATCCTGTGTGCCCCTTACATGTCTACCATCCATTTATATCCCTTGAATGTGAGAAGTCACCCATTATCCCCCTTGTATGTGTCCCGATTTCTGTCCCCTACATGTGTGCCTAGTCATCCATTTCTACCCCTTGTATGTGTCCAGCCACTCAATTCTGCCCCATGTAAGTGTACATGGGTCCATGACCTGTACCACAAAACATACCAAGAAAGGCTAGAGGAACTAAACATGTAAAGCCTTGGAGCAGAGAAGGGAGAGCGGGGATATAATAGCAGCTTTCAAATCTATCAAGGGTTGTCGGCTAGAGAAGGGGGCATTTTCGAAGGAAGAGGTGTAATAGAACACAGTGGCATGCATATAAACAAGAGGGTGGTAGATTCAGTGGAAATGTGTGGAAAAATTACTTCACTGAAAGGATGATAGATAAATGGAATATTCTCCCATCTGAGGGGGTTGAGGCCAATACAGTAGAACAGTGTAAACATGCTTGGGATAACTATAAGGATATCCTAAATCTCAAACTAAATTAAGGGTAAATAGCGTCTAGGGTCAGTATAGTTTTAAATAAACACCTGGGCAGACTGTAAGGGCCATGTGGCTCTTATCTGCTGCCACTTTATATGTTTATTACTGCCCTTTGTATGTGCCCTGCCTTTATTACTGCCCATTTATATGTGCCTATGCTTTATTAATGCCCCTTTATATGTGCCCAGCCTTTATTACTGCCTCTTTATGTGTCTGGCCTTCATTAATGCCCCTTTATGTGTAACGAGCCTTTATTACTGCCCCTTGTATGTGCCCAGCCTTTATTAATGCCCCTTTATATGTAATCAGTCTTTATTAATGCCCCTTTATGTATAACAAGCCTTTATTACTGCCCCTTTATATGTTCCCAGCCTTTATAATTGCCCCTTGTATGTGCCCAGCCTTTTTTTTACTGCTCCTTTATATGTGCCCAGCCTTTAGTACTGTCCCTTGTATGTGCCCAGCCTTTACTACTGCCCCTTTATATTTGCCCAGTCTTTATTAATGCCCCTATATATGTGCCCAGTCTTTATTAATGTCCCTTTATATGTGCCCAACCTTTATTACTGCTCCTTTATATGTGTGCAGCCTTTATTAATGCCCTTTTGTATATGCCGAGTTTTTATTAATGCCCCTTTATATGCACCCAGTCTTTATAAATGCCCCTGTATATGTGCCCAGCCTTTGTTACTGCCCCTTTATATGTGTCCAACCTTTATTACTGCCCCTTGTATTTGCCCAGTCTTTATTACTGCCCTTTGTATGTCCCCAGCCTTTATTACTGCCACTATATATGTGCCCAGCCTTTATTACTGCCCCTTTATATGTTCTCAGTCTTTATTAATGCCCCTTTATATGTGCCCAGCCTTTGTTACTGCCCTTTTATATGTGCCCAGTCTTTATTATTGCCCCTTATATGTTCCAAGCCTTTATTAAAGCCCCTTTATATGTGCCAAGCCTTTATTAATGCCCCTTTATATGTTCCAAGCCTTTATTAATGCCCCTTTATATGTGCCCAGCCTTTGTTACTGCCCTTTTATATGTGCCCAGTCTTTATTATTGCCCCTTATATGTGCCCAGCCTTTATTAATGCCCTTTTATATGTGCCCAGCCTTTATAACTGCCCCTTTATATGTGCCCAGTCTTTATTACTGCCCTTTGTATGTCCCCAGCCTTTATTACTGCCCCTATATATGTGCCCATTCTTTATTAATGCCACTTTATATGTGCCCAGTCTTTATTGCTGCCCCTTTTTATGTGCCCAGACACTATTAATGTTTCTTTATATGTGCCCAGTCTTTATTGCTGCCCCTTTATACATATGTGCCCAGTCTTTATTACTGCCCCTTTGATATCTGTCCCTTTAAGTATTTACTGCATATATTACCTGTCCCTCTTCCCCAGACTTCCCCCTCTTCACTTACCTTTACTGTGCTGCTTTTTCTTCTTCCTTCTCCATGGCGCTCTCTGCGGTAATCCCCTCTGTGCATTTCATTCTATCAGCACTGATTATGCAGGGGTCCTACGGGAGCCTTGTAGGACCAAAGCTGTTTATGTGAATGACACCGCTGTAGATGAAAAGGCTCATGATTCACATTAACAGATATGATCCTAGAGGGTTCCTGTAGGAGCCCTGTACAATATGTACTGATAGATTGCATAGTGCAGCCACATAGTCTGTGGCTGTGCTGTTAAAGTGCCGTGAGCTATTTGGCCTCCCTAGACCACCAGGGACCGGCCCAAAACCCCAAAAAAGTGTTGCGGCCAGGGGGGCACATGCTCCCCTGCCCCCCTGCCCTGCCAGCCACTGGTAACACTAGTCTGCCACAAATAAATCCTTGACTCTAACCATAATGGACTGGATCAAGACTTAAGTGAGTGCTTGAAATGAGTTACTCCTGGGCTAAACCATGGTGATTGCAGGGGAGTCATATTTCATCTGTTGCAAACAGTATTAGAGTTGAGAGGTGATGTTTCCTATCCCAAGTCTAAATAACAGTGTGATAGTAACGCTGGTCAGTATCTGTGTGCAGTAAGTAATTCAAAGATATATCCCAACATGCAAAAAAATACAAATAACTTAACTCCCCCTGAAATCAACATGGTTTAGCCCAGCAGTAACTCATTTCAAGTACTTACTTAAGTCTGGATCCAGCCCAATGTCAGTGTAAACAGTGAGTTCTTCATTTTTCTCCATCATTGTGACCATCATAACTTTAATAGTCAGGCTTTGTTTTATAGATTTTCAAATGAACATTTACATAAACTTAACTGTAAGAAATAATTAGTTTTATAACCAGGGAAA
>WWET01007941.1:16582-29018 GCA_011038615.1 Limnodynastes dumerilii | reverse complement strand
GGACCAGCGGAGTTTGCAAAGTACTGCTGCCTCCTCGTTGCACTGAAACAGGGAAGACCACAGCTTTCTATCAGCAGCTAAACAGTGAAGTAAGTTAACGGTTAAATCCTTAGCTTCACTGATTGGCTGCTGATAGAAAGCTGTGCTCTTCCCTTCAGTGCACCGAGGAGGCAGCAGTGCTTTGCAGACTTCGCTGCTCCAGCTCTGTGTGTGGTGATGCAGCAGTGAAGCAGAGAGAATAAGGATCAGCACCGCCGGCAGCCCATCGGCCCAGACTCCATCGGCCCTTCTGGCATTTGCCAGATTTGCCCGATGGCCAGTCCGGCCCTGTCGATTGCTATACCTCATCGAGGCATTAGCAATCGATAGCCCAGCCAGCTATGGGGACCCACACTTGAGATTTATTTATGTTAATTTTGAAGATACTAAAGAAAAGAAAGTCTTTAAAACCTCTACTTTTGCCTTTTCATCATTGATCAATCCACCCATTTAACATTTTAAGGTTCCTATATTGTCTTTTCTGATCATTTTTCCATTTATATACTTAAAAACCTTTTTAAGGTTTATCTTACTTTCTTTTGCAACTTGTTTTTCATTTTCTATTTTTGCCAATCTGATTTCATTTTTGCATTTTTTATTACATTCCTTATAGACACTCATCTTCTATATCTCTCTCTTCTTCTACTGTTAGGTGGAGTTATATCTCCAAATTCAGGTCCTCCTCATATATCTCCTACAAATCATACACATTCAGGACATTATAGAAACTCTGCAAACCTTAAACACAGCACATGTCTCCCATCTCTCCCAACACGCCCTGTCTTTAACAAACTAACCTCATTCATGACCTCATTCTCTAGAGCAACCTTAATCTTCTAGCATTGACTAAACATGGCACACTGATTTAGACACTGCCTCACCTGCTGCATTCTCATATGGTGGACTCCACTTTACTTATGACCCCAGGCCTGGGGACAGACAGGGAGGTGAGTTTGGACAACTTCTTTCTCCAAATTGTACATTCAGGGCCTGATTCAATTAGCCTTGCAACCGCATATTTTGCGGTGCAAAGCTAATTATGTTAAGACGCGCATAGAGACGCGCATAAAAATCAGCTACTGTAATAGATGGGAAAATGCACACCGCGGACATGTTCCCGTCTATTGCGGTGCGTATTGTTAATTGAATAAGGCCCTCACAGTTCTACCCAATGTCCCTTCACTTACTTTCATGTCCTTTGAAGTACTTAAGTCCTTTCTCTCTGCGTGTGGCTGTGATCTATTGCCCTCCCTCAATGCATCTTGCCAACAAATTCTACAACACCTCTGCATGACTCCCTAATTTCCTATCCTCTGACATGACTACCATTATGTTAGGTGATCTACATTAACAATCCTTCATCTCCTGAATCCTCTAAGCTTTTCTCTCTAGCCTCATCTCTTGGCCTCTCCCAGTGGAGTAATTTTGTTTTCTCTAAACTATGCTAGGTATCTCACTTTACCAACTCTCCTCACCCTCTCTCAGACAATTACCTCATCTCTTGCAACCTTTAACCCACTAGTAGTCAAAGAATGATGAGCGCTAGCTGACAGAGTGGTTAAATGGAATGAATATAATTAAAATGAATAAATAAAATATTAAATGAAATTCATTATATAGGCAGGGTACACCAACTTTGTTGGCTAAAGGGTGTGTGCAATACCCCACAAAGACAAAGTAAAATAAAAAATAGCCACGCTGGAGGGAACCCAGCTTTATATAAACATGCAAATCTTAATGCCATTAATGTTACTGAACTTTCTCAATCTGTGCAACAACCTCTTTTCACTCTCCTGATATGGCAGTATCTCCTCTTAACAGAAGCTGCCATTGATGAAGTCGCTCCAGCTATAACCTTAAGGTCAGCCATGGCACACTAAGGAAACACAAAACTTTAGAAACCTATCCTGTAAAGCAGAGCATCACTAGTGTGTATCTTGTGTGTATCTTGTGCTCTCCAAGGGCCATATTTACTAAGCTGCATGTTTGGAAAAGTAAAGATGTTGCCCATAGCAACCAATCAAATTTTAGCTCTCACTTTCCTATTACATACTAGAGTATGTCAACTAAAATCTGATTAATTAGTAAAATGACTTTTTAACCTACACCAACACTTATCAAACCTAACGAAATGCTCTGGATAATGCCAAACAATCCTGCTTCCAAAATCTCATTTATACTGAGCCTTCTAACCCCAAATGCCTCTTTCATACATTTAACTCCATAATGAGCCCTCCTGTACAAAATCCACCAACTTCCATCTGTGTCCAAGTTCTTGCATTGTACTTAAAGCACAAAATGGACAAGATCATTCTCCAACTCCTTATCAACTAGCATACTGCTCAGCCCCTTTCCTCACTACATTCTGGCATCATGTGCTTATTCCAAGCCAGAGATGAAGAGGATTTATCTGCTTTTTTTCTTATCTTCCTACTCTTCATCCTGTACCTTCACAAGTCAGTCAATTTCTATCTTCTGTGCTTATTCCAATCCTAACTACTATCTGCAATCTTTCTCTCTCTACCGGTATCTTCCGATTTTTATGCAAGCATCACTCCAGTTCTGAAAAATAAAACTCTGACCCCAACTCTCGCTCTAATTATCAGCCCCCATGCCCCTCAAAGTTGATCGAGAGACTTGCCTACACTCGCCTCACTCACCTCTTCTCCTCACACAATCTTCTGGATCCTCCACAAAAACTGCTCTGTCCAAGGTGGTCAACAACCTAATCACTGCTAAATCTAAAGGTCACTACTCTATTAATCCTACTGCATCTTTCAGCTTGCTTTTGACACTGTCGACTACTCTCTTCTCATACAAAAGTTACAATCCCTAGGTATTCGGGACATCTCTTTCCTGGTTCACATCCTATTTATCTAATCGCTCTATCAGTGTTCGCTTTTCTGGATCCACCTCCTCTGCTCTTCCTCTATCTATTGGAGTATCACAAGGCTCAGTGTTGGGTCTTCTCTATCTATACCACTTCCCTTGGACAACTAATACAGCCATTTGGCTTTCAGTATTATCTGTATGCAGATGATACACAAATCTACCTATGCATTCCTCATCTCTCATTAACTGTGTTGGACCGTGTAACTGAATATCTCTCTGCCATTTCATCCTGGATGTCCTCCCGCCATGTCAAACTTAATCTTTCAAAAACAGAGCTAATAATATTTCGACCTGCCAATAAAAACCATCCATCTGAACTCCATCTCCGTTGACAACAATTATATAATCCCTACTCATAAAGCTCGATGCTTAGGTGTCCCCCTTGACTCTGAACTGTCCTTTGTTGCCCATATACAAACTGTTTCTAAATCCTGTTATATACATCTAAAAAATGTTTACAGAATACGCATATATCTTACACAAGACTGCTAAAACCCTCATTCATGCACTAATCATCCCTCACATTAATTATTGCAATGCTCTTCTTATTGGACACCCACATTATAATACTACCCCCCTACAATACATATTGCAGCTAGACTGATTTTTCTTGCAAATGCTTTTGTAGAGCTGCTCCACTCTCTCTGTCTCTACATTGGTTGCCGATATACTACAAAATCAATTACAAAATCCTTTTGCTAACCTTCAAAGCCATCAATAACATTACACCCTTATACATATCCTCACTCATCACAAGACATATCCCAGCTTGCTGTCTTAGATCTTCACAGGACCTACTTAGATCTACCTAGAGTAGATCTAAACAAATGCTCTGATTTACAAGACTTTTCCTGTGCTGCACCCACTCTCTGCAATAACCTTCTTTACCCATTAATACTATCCTTTACTCTCCAAACTTTCAAGTGCTCCTTTAAAACTCATCTTTTCAGATTAGCTTATAAACTTGCATAACCTATTGTTTAATAGTTGTCAATCCCATTTACAACCACTTTGCTATCAGGTTTACCTTTCTGTTAGATGATTAACACAACTTGGAAACTTTACTTTCCATATTAAAATTACCCTCAGTCCTGCTACTAACGATTCCGTTTGACTAGATCAGTGTTTCTCAACCTTGGTCTTCAGGGACCCCTAACAGTCCATATTTTCTAGATTTCCTTAAAGAATCAAAAGTGATATAATGAGTACAACCGGTGGAGCTTTTAAAATGTGTCAGTTAGTAATGAACACACCTGTGCTCCAGCAGTGAAACCTGTAAAATATGCACTGTTAGGGGTCCCTGAGGACCGAGGTTGAGAAACACTGGACTAGATCATACAGAGAACAGAACATTTTTATTTTACATGCTGACTGTTCCATTGTGGGAAATATAGCAATTATGTATCAATAAAAAAGAAGGGTGATGCGCTGGAAAATAACAATAGGAACTCGACAGGTATATTAAAAATACAAAATATTTATTAGAACTCAAAAATACAATCTAAAAAAACTCAAATAATACATTAAGTTTAGCAGCAGAGTGGTAATTATTGAAGGGGCACAATGTTGCAAAATATTATCGAATGTAACTAATGTCTTGACTCAGAGACACTTCACTTAGGACCGCTGGAGACAAAAAGTTGCCTCTGAAGATAATACAGCCGTTGGAATGCACATGGAGAGTCCATAAAATCTCTGTACCAAGAGCCTATGTGAACTACAGCTTTGTTAAAACAATCATGCAGAGGGGAGGAAACGTGTTAGTGTATTGCCGACACTTGCACTGAAAAACTCACGTGTCCTTTGGGTATGAGGCAGTCAGATAGTGAGGAGAGTGGTATGACTGGCCGAAGTACAAGTCCAATTCGGACCGTCAAATAGCTGGCATAGCGGTGTCAGAGACCAGACTCCAAGCTCAATAGAGTTGCCCGCAGCAAGCGGGAATAGGTAGATGTATAGCTCCCTCTGATACTCCCAATAGCACGCGAGCTGTGCTAAGTAGCGTGGTGACGGCAAAAAGCCCAGGTAATCTGTACCAAGGGGGTTGATCAGACCTCCTGGACAGGCTGCTGGCTAAGTGGTTCCTCCTCCGTGATGTATCCCTGGGCTCAATATGTGCTGGTACAAAGTTTCTAGGAGAAGGCAAAACAGCGGGTCCTAGGAACAATAAAGTGCAGGTGCTTGCAGGTTCAATTCAGCAAACTGTGCAAATTAAAAGCCACATCAAATGCTGCTCCTTGACGCGTTTCTTTGTCCTTAGGCTGACAATTTCATCAGAAGGGATTAGTAGTTGCTCTCAAAGAGCCTGTTTTATACCTTTCAATTAGTTAAAACAGTAGTAGTTGCTCTCAAAGAGCCTGTTTTATACCTTTCAATTAGTTAAAACAGGTGATTTAATTAATTAATAAAACCTGTCGAAGTTCCTATATACACATACCAAAATTAAAGATTTAAATGTTCCATATACAATCAATATGCACGATATCTGTGTCAATATTCAAAGGTAGCATACATATTTAGACATTTGTTTATATATAAGTTTTTTATAGATATATGCTCTTAATGAAGAAATAAATTCAGAATAGAGAAAAAAGAAAAAAAGAAAAAGCAAACCAAAAGATTATATATAATAATTACATGAAATACAATTTTATACAAAATATATAAAAGTAAAAAAAGTTAAAGCAAATTCAGCTATATGAGACCTAACATGGACAGTGTTGTAGAACCCATTCATAATACATCCAAAAATTACGATCCAAGGTTGTCTGAGTTACTAGGACTCAATAACCTTAAAGTTAAAATACAATCGTCAACATATGTTATATATAAAGCTAAACAAAGCAAAACAAAATATCTGCACACAAATGAGCGTGCAGAATATATTAAATTCCTCATGATAAATAGACTAAGGAGAGAAGAGTATAAACCTCTCAATTGTAATGAGGTATAACAACAAAAAAATCAGAAATCCATATCCACACACTCGTTCATGCCCCCTGGATATAATGTTTGGAGTAAATGGATCCAATACGCTTCTCTGGAGCACAGGCGTTGAAATCTGTCGCCCCCCCTTGGTGTAGCGGGCACAGATTCAATCCCCATGATGGTAAAGCAGGTGGGGTTGGATCCACAACACTTTGCGAAATGCGTGGCCACACTGCTTTTGGGGTTTTTATTGATGATATTCCGCCTGTGCTCCAGAGATCTCAATCTGAGGGGGCGAGTAGTACGTCCAACATATTGTACACCACAACTACAGTTCAAGAGATAAATCACATATGAGCTATTACAGTTGATAAATGTGGTAATGGGATATATTGAATGGGTTTTAAAAGACTTAAATTCTTTAGCTCTATGAGCAATGTGTGAACATGTAAGACACCTATTGCTCCCGCATCTAAAGCACCCCACTATTTGGGGCAAGTTCCATTTTTCCAGCACAGATGTTTTGTTTTTAGAAACTGAATCCGAACGTGATTTATAGAAACTAGGCGCTAAATAATTCCCTAAGTTTTTGGCCCTCTTAAAAACTACTTGTGGATGAGGTGACAAGCAGGATTTTAAAATTGGATCATATAGTAAGGTTTGATAATTTTTCTTAATAATATTTGTGATTTTTCTTGCTGCACAATTGTAACGAGTAACAAAAGTCGGAAATAGTTGTTTAACCTGTTTCTCATTAGAAGTAGAGGTGGATGCAGATTTACATCTAGGTATAAGTAAGGAGGATCTATCCATCACCACCACATCCTGAAATGCTTGAGTAAGAAGAGGATCAGGGTAAGACCTTGTTTGAAAAGTCTTAACTAGATCCTCTGCCTGTGTTACAAATGAATCCAACGTGGAACAGTTGCGCCTAAGGCGGCGCAGCTGGCCTTTGGGAATGTTAGTGAGCCAAGTGTTTTTATGATTGCTAGTAAAATCAATGAAATTGTTACAATCAACTGGTTTATGATAAGTTTGTGTACTGATAGTCTGATTTTCTATTTTCACCGTTATATCCAAAAAGTTGATTGTGACTGGATGTGCCTCCATAGTAAAACTCAAATTAAAAGAATTAGAGTTTAAACCCTCAACAAAGTCTCTCACCTCACCCTCCGTTCCATCCCAAATCATAAACAGGTCATCTATGTAACGGCGATAGAGTACCAGCACATATTGAGCCCAGGGATACATCACGGAGGAGGAACCACTTAGCCACCTGCCCCAGGCTTTAGACATCGTTGTAGTTAGAGGGGTAGTGGACCCCTGTAGTATAGAGCACTAAGCTCTATAGGTAGTTGTAGTTAGGGGGGTATTAGACCCCTGTAGTATAGAGCACTAGGCTCTATAGGTGTTTGTAGTTAGAGGGCGTTAGGCCCTGCGTTAGAGGGCGTTAGGCCCGAGGCTAGAGGGTACTAGGCCCTGTGTTGGCTAGCAGGCCACGAGGCCCTGGTTAGGGACAGGCATTAGGCCTGCTTTAGATTGGGCGTTAAGCCCCTGTTTTGAAAAAGGGCATTAGGCCCTACATTGGTAGTGTTGGGCACTAGGCCCAGGTCAGGCGATAGGGAGCGCTAGACTCCGATAGAGGGCACCAGACTCCGGTTAGGGCAGCATAGGGGAACACGTGGTGGAGTACCGGTAGGTGGTTCTGAGTGGGTGGCGGTGAGAGCGTCCATCGGTAAGTATTACCTCCAGTACTTTACGTGGTGTTTGTCTTCCCCTCTCCTTCCTACTTGTGCGGTGACGGAGCCGGAAGGCGTGGGAAAGGTTCCGTCCCACTCGCCAGTTATTGGCGAAAAAGAGGTGTCTGAGGCCTTGGCTGATGATGATGATCACCTCACCCGTACACTAATCTCCCCGCTCTCTCCCGCAGGAATTTCCAGCTGTTGTTGCATTGCTAATGCTTGTCTTTGCTTTACAGCATTAGAGAGCATCATACCTAGCATCAGGAGAGAAACATCGCGTCTTCGCTGATGGTGTCTGCAGGATCGGGTAGGACCCTCAGGGGTGGGGGCGGGCTTGGGTGTTGTTTAAATTCCACAGGGCACCGCGCTCTTTTCTACATTTTGGCGTAGCCGGCAGGATGTCGTCAGAAGAAGAAGGCGACATGGACCATGGCGCGAGGAGCAACAGCGCGGGACCCTCCAGCAGCACCAGAGCCACTACCACGCCTGTACCACTGGTCGCAATTCTGGCATACCTCCCCAAGTACAACGGACAGAACATGGCGTTGGCAGACTGGGAAGAGAGAATACGTGGGACCATCCGCCTATATCAAGTAGGGGTGGCACTGGAGGCGGAGTTGGCCCTCCAGGCCCTAGAGGGAGACACCAGGTGGACTGTTCTGCTGAGCAGCACGGAAAGGAGGACGACACTGGATGAGATCTATGGCCTGTTACGGGACATCTACGGAGACACCTCTTCGTTGGGCACGTTGAAGCAGCGGTTTTTCGCACGGACTCAGAGGGAAGGAGAGTCTATTCCCTAGTTCACCAATGCCCTCCAAGAACTGCCACGAGAAGTGCAGAACCGGAACCCACAGGCCCTGGGGGACCCAGATCAGACCTTGAGGGATCAATTCGTGATGGGTTTGTACAACATTCCCCTGCGGCAGATACTGAGGGACCGGACCACCACCGACAATACTCTGACCATCCATCGAGTGGTCACGGATGCTGTGGCAAGGGACAGAGACGACAATTTTGGAGCGTACGCCGTCGCACACCATCAGGCACACCAAGCCACAACAGTGTTAAAACCAGAAAGGCACCCCTTGGAAGACTGTGTAAAGGATCTCAAAGACGTCCTGTCCCTTATGAGGGAGGATATGACCCAGCTAAGGCAAGAGGTACAATAACTGAAGAGGGAGAGGCGCGAACCGGAAGCAAATCGGGATCGAGGTTGGGAGAGAGGAGGGCAACGGAGGTTGCCGGGAGCTGAGGACGAAGGCCCTAGGTGTTGGACATGCAGGCGGGCGGGACAATTGGCCCGGGACTGCCCGGAGAAGGGCTCCAGGGATGGGCGTCAGTTAAACTAAGTTCCCTCGCGGTTAAGGGGCCAACTGCGGGGGAAGGAGGGAGAGAAGCAGTGAAGCTCGTCAATTCGGCTGAGTTGATTGGAGAGTGCCCCGTGGCGGTTGAGGAGCTGGCTGGGGTGAAGCAACGCTGTTTGATGGATACAGGATCACAAGTTTCGACGATATTGGAAGAGTGCTTCCGAAGAGACTACCCACACCTGCGGACCGTGAAGCCCAAGTCCTGGGTCCGACTCACAGCAGCGAATAACCTACCTATCCCCGTGGAAGGGGTGGTCTGGATGGAAGTGAACTCCTGTGGACAGTCACTGGGAAAGAAAGGGATAGTGGTGGTCGCCGGCTCTGGATTACAGCATGGACCGGTGATCCTGGGCATGAAGGTGTTGCAGTGTCTGGACCAGGAACTGTTCGCGAAAAGAGGCCCTGGATATTGGAGGACGTTAGGAGTACAAAGACCAATACAACAGGCATTTCAGCAGGTGACGCAAATACGGGAAGGACGCATCACTGACAACAGGCGTTACAGCGGGTGACACAAATACGGGAAGGACAAGTCACAGCGAACGGGCCGGGGCCCCTAGGACTCATCCGCAATGGGCGCCGGGCCCTGGAGGTTCCCCCGCGACAGGAAGTGGTCATCCCCATGGAGATCGGCACCCACAGACGGATTGAAGGCCTGGAGGTTCTGGTGGAGCCAGAGCGCCAGGACAAGGAGGAACGAGAGATTCTGGTGGGAAGAACGCTGGGGGTGGTGAGACATGGACGCGTGCCGGTGAGGTTGTGTAACTTTAGTGACAGACCACAGCAAATACCAGCAAGGGCCCTCTTGGCGCGGGTAGTCGCGATCCAAGGAGACAGTGTGAGAGGAAGCGAGGCACTGACGCTGACCCCCAACTTGAAGACGCCATGGGTAATGACGGTACAACAGACCGAGACCGAGTTGCCCACCTACGCCTGGAACGGCAAAGTTATCCAGGAGCAAATGGATGTGGAGGTGGAAGAATTGGGCCCCGAAGGGGTGAAGCGTCTGGAAGAGATCCTCTGGGAAAGGCAGCGAGTGTTCTCCAGACACGAGGAAGACTTCGGCCTGACGGAAGAAATTTTACACCAGATACCCACCGGAGGTGCCGCTCCAATTCGGGAAAGGTATCGGCAGATACCACCCAAACTCTATCAAGAGGTCAAGACTATGCTGAGACAAATGTTAGACAACCAAGTGATCCGCGAGAGTAAAAGCCCATGGGCAACGCCAATTGTCTTGGTCAAGAAAAAGGATGGTTCCCTTCGCTTCTGCGTGGTTTGCCGCAGGCTTAACAACTGTACCGTGCGGGATGCCTACCCCCTGCCCCGGATTGAAGAGTCCCTGGCAGCCTTGGGGAAGGCAAAGTATTTCTCAACCCTGGACTTGGCAAGCGGGTACTGGCAGTTGGCCATGGCAGAGGAGGACCGGGAGAAGGCGGCGTTTGTGACACCCATGGGCCTCTTCGAGTTCTGCCGGATGCCATTCGGGCTAACCAATGCTCCCGCCACTTTCCAAAGACTTATGGAGCACTGCTTGGGGGATCTGAATTTTGAAGCCATCGTCATTTATTTGGACGACATCATTGTGTTCGCCCCCACACTGGAAGAACATCTCACCCGGCTGGATGTGGTGTTGCAGCGGTTGGAGAAGTTCGGGTTGAAATTGAAGCCGAGAAAATGTCACATCTTAAAGCCCAGCCTGGAGTACCTCGGACATGTGGTGATCCGGGAAAGGGTGCGGCCCACCCCGGAGAAAGTAGCTGCGGTACGGGATTGGCCGACGCCGGGTGACGTGACGGAGGTGAGGGCTTTCCTCGGACTGGTCAGTTACTACAGGAGATTTGTGCAGGATTTCGCGAAGATAGCCAGGCCGTTGACGGATCTCTTGAAAGGATTACCCACCGATCTCAAGCGCCAGGTGATAGCGTGGGGTGGGACGCAAAAGGAGGCGTTCAGTCGGTTGAAGGAAGCCCTCCTTCATGTACCGGTTTTGGCCTACGCGGATTTTGATAAACCTTTCATTGTCTACACAGATGGCAGTCAGCAGGGAGCAGTGCTCGCCCAAATCCAGGATGGACAGGAGAGAGTGATCGCTTTTGCAAGTAGGAGTCTTTGCGAGTTCGAGAGGAATCCAGCGAACTATAGCGCTTTCAAGTTGGAGCTGTTGGCTGTGGTATGGGCTGTCACGGAGAAGTTCGCGGAGTACCTCACCGGCACGGAGATCAAACTGCATAAAGTGCGGCACGGGAATTGATGGAGAAATTCTTCCGGCCGTATGGGTGTCCGGAACGCATCCACTCCGATCAAGGGGCCTGTTTTCAGGGGCAGTTGCTGACGAACCTCTGCAGACTCTACGGTCTTGACAAATTTCGGACTACCCCTTACCATCTCCAAGGGAATGGGGCCTGTGAGCGCTTCAACCGCACTCTACTGCAGATGCTGAGAACGTTGGAGGAGGAGGAACGGACCCGCTGGCCAGAGTACGTACAAGAGTTGGTGTGGGCCTACAACCAGCGGGTGCCTCAAGCCACCGGATTTGCGCCCTATTTCCTCCTTTTTGGGCGACCAGGAACGGAGCTGGGGGAGCTGATGCTAGACACCCCAGTAGCGGAGTCGGAGAGGACCAAAGCTAGCTGGGTGGAAGAACAACGACAGCAGTTGGAGACAGCGTGGAGAATCACCAAAGACCGGATTGGGACCCGGGCTGCTCGTACGTCGGCACAGCCCTCTCTCCCTTCGCTAGAGACCGGACAATGGGTGCTGGTCCGTGTGAAGGCACGAGGTAACAAGTTGAGCGAACGCTGGGAGGTGACGCTTTATGTGGTCTTACGACGCATCTCTCCAGAAAATCCGGTCTATGAGGTAGAGCCTGTCAGTGGAACTTGAAGGACCCGGGTCCTACATCGGAGTATGATGCGCCCTTGCTTGTTTGCGGACCCACCCTCGAGGAATACCGATGAGGATTCTACTGGCGAGACACCATCAGTACCCCAGGACAAACAGTGGGCATTGCCACCCCCCGAGGATCCAGGAAAGTCTTCAACATCGCAGTTACCGAATGAACCAACCAGGGACTGGGTGCCGTCGTCTCCGGTGGAAACGGGACCGTCTGGAATTGCCGGAGCCATTGGAGAGCCGAGAGGTCAGGAGATCGACCAGGTCTAACATTGGGCAGCCAGGTGCGCTATCGGGACGCCGCATTCGTGTGGCCACAGTCTCTCTTTGTGAGGACCACAAAGGACAAACCGGGGGGGGTATGTGGAGCAACACTCACCCTCTTCCGGGTCGGCGGAGGCCGCGCTGGCCAAGTTGCGACCGTCTCCCCAGCAGACCAAGGTGAATCTGCAAGGATTCACCGTGGACCAATGGGAAGACGACGACGCTGGTCACGTCCAATCAGGAGCGGCGGCTGCGAGCCCATTGCAAGGGGACGCGGCGAGCCCATCAGAGCTCGCTGCGTCATTG
>WWET01007941.1:0-12586 GCA_011038615.1 Limnodynastes dumerilii | reverse complement strand
GACATCATTCTAGTGATCACTAACCTTTACCATTAATATCCTAGTTTTCTTATAATAAAAATGGGGACTGCTTAGTGCCCTCAAGAGGCCACCGGCCCAACGGGAAAATTCCCTGTAAGTCCTATGACCAATCCACCCCTGGGCTCTACTGTGTGCTGGCTGCATCTAAATAATGCTAACATGACATTAGAAACCTCTATAACAGTAAATACAGTCAGAGTATTGACACAGACACATTGTAAGGTCCACATTCAGCAATGCAGCCTCATGTTGTAGCGACTGCACCAATTCTAATGGATTTTGAGCTGACCCTGCAAATAGGCCTAAGTTCATGGTTGCCTACTTTTGCAAATGAATATCAGGGAGATTGTAAGAGCACTATCAAGGTGCTGCACCAAATGGGTGTGTCCTGTAGCGCCAAAGAGGTGTGTCCTGTGAATAGCTCCACCCATAGGTGTATCTAGCACTGCCAGGAAAACTATTTTACAATAAAAATGTCAGTATTTATTGATTATTAAATTGTCAGTGAATACTTTCATTACTATCTTTATAGAAAAGATAAAAGTGACGCTGCAGCGGATTAACAAGATTGTTTCATTGCATCTTGGCCTCCATGAAATAGGTCATCTCCATACACCTCAATGGATGAAATTAGAATCAGGGAGATTACCAAACACTTCAGGGAGTCAGGGAGATCACCCAATCTTCAGGGAGTCTCCCTGATATTCAGGGAGAGTTGGCAACTATGTGATATATTGAAATTTGGGGTTTTTGCACACCCAATGTGCAGGATTTTGCTTTTCTTGGCATTAAACTGCTGTTACCACACTCTTTGCCATTCCTGGATATACTCTACAACATGACCTATTCCATTATGTACAAAATACTCTGCTCCTCATTTTCCAACTGTCAGTTGCTATGGGCAAGTAGAGACAAGGAGTTTTTTAAATATCAATTAATGTAAACCAGATGAGAGACAGTTGGAAGCTCAGGAGCGGATTAAATTGCACCTAATGGAATGGGTCATAATAAAGAGTCTGCTCCAGTCTAGGTGGATCAATACCATGAGCTTGATAAGATGTCTTAATGCAAATCATGGCATTGTAGCTCCACCCTCTGCTTTACAATACTAGGATCTACAGCACTGAGAAGAAGGGGGCGGGGCTAGAATAAGACTCTCTTGGAGGGAATAAATAAATAAAGCACGTTTGGATGTTCTCATTGTTCTGGAATTTTCCATCATGTTATCTTTAATGATGATTGCTTGTTGCCATTGATTTTTATATTCTGCCCTTGTGATGAGAGGAATGTCTTAGGTGCAGCAAGTAACTGCTTTGTATTATGGTATTTTATGAATTGGTGGGAAATGTTAGGGTTTTATTAGCATGTGACCTGTCTTTTTTTTATACTGTCAGTCACGAGCTAACTTTGGAAATTACCTAAACATGTCATAATTCCATGAATAAAGACATCCACCAAGATCAGCCTTCTATTTAGGGAGATCTTAGGTCATTCCATAACACTGACTGCAGGATGCTAGGTACATGAAATAGTTCATTACGTACTGTAGCTGAAGGTTAACAAAGTAAAGGCCCTCCCCCCTGTGGCCAATACTGGTAATACACAATCAGTATAGTTCTTATTCGTATTTCCCAAATAATGGGCCTGATTCTATGCCCCGCAATGTTGCTGAACATCGTGCACATTGCTTCCAATAGGTCAGGGGAAAATCACCTCATTCTATTAGAATTTTTAAATCACCCACATTGTGCATTGCATTTTAGGCATTTGTGGCTACCTAAAAATAAAATTGAATTAATACCCCTTTTTTCTCTTAGAAATATAATAAAACTGTAAATCTCCCCTTGCATTCGTGCACTACAGGCACAGCAAGCCCAGGATGCTAATAACCATACTCCAACTGTCAGCATACCCATGGTTGCAAAGGGCATCACCTTAATGCTAAGCAATTGTGAAGAGATGCAGGACAGCATAGTGTGTATGTCCCTGTCTGGCTCAGAGATAGATAATAGATAGTAGAGAGTGTTTAGTGCATAGTTGCCGACTCTCCCAGAACGTCCAGGAGACTCCCGAAATTCGGGCAGTTCTCTCGGTATCCCATGAAACCACGGCCTCAAGTCCTGTCCCCCTGCCTGGCAACACTAGTTAACTAGTGTTGCTAGGGACAGGGAGGAAGCTGAGCAGTTGTGAAGAGATGCAGGACAGCATAGTGTGTATGTCCCTGTCTGGCTCAGAGATAGATAATAGATAGTAGAGAGTGTTTAGTGCATAGTTGCCGACTCTCCCAGAATGTCCGGGAGACTCCCGACAAATCTCCCGCAAGGCTTGATGTTTCCATGAAACCACGGCCTCAAGTTCTGTCCCCCTGCCTGGCAACACTAGTTAACTAGTGTTGCTAGGGACAGGCAGGGACTCGATGACGCAAATTGTCCACCCCCCCCACCCCTATGAAACTCCGAAAGTGGTAATTAATAGTAAAGGGGTAGGGCTTAATGATGCAATTTGCATAAACTGTGCTGTTAAGTCCCACCCCCTGCCTGCCTCTATGGCTTCCCTTCGGGAGATCCGGAAGCTTTTAAAAGTCGGAAACCCTAGTTTAGTGGCAAGGGGGTTTGCACAGCCCCATCTGTAATATAACCATTATAAGATAATGGTGTGCCATGTACACAGGAGGGCACACAAAGGCCTTATTGGGCCCAACAGGAAGATAAGAGTTAACCTGTCAGTCACTCCTAGTTGGATAGTGTTGTTTGTAGTAGCAGGCTGGGTGTAGTAGAGGTTCAGTTAAGCATAAAAATATGACCTCTGTTTCCTGTTTTCTTTCATCTGGATTTCCCCTCCCTGTCTCCCTCACATTCTGAAGTACTCTGCACTTTTATAGAGCAAGGGTTGTTATGTTCTGTATAGACACATCAGGCAAGAAATACTGAAATGGAAAGTGATTATAAACAGTACTGATGGTGTAGTACAACTTATGGCCACTAGGGAGTGGGCACTTACCTTTGTCACCTTCCTCTATGTAATGTCCATGAATTAGTTAAAATGAAAAAGAAACATAAAACCAGGGCTTTTTTTGTCATTGGACGCACCGGAAAGGCACCCTTTTCCGACTCACAACTTGTCCCGAAACATCAGACTCTCGGGACAAAGTTGTTGTTTTTCTTTTTTTTTTGTTAAAAGCCTGTGCCACTGTATAAGCGGCTGGGCTTTTAACAATGCAGTACAGGGAATACAGGGCTCCTACGGGAGCCCTGTAGGACCAAACCTGTTACTGCGAATGGCAGTGACTGAACCTATGCGGTCACTGCCTTTCTACAAACAGATTTGGTTCTAAAGAGCTCCCGTAGGAACCCTGTATTACCACTACCACACCATGTGACCGAGGAGACAGCGTGGGACAGATGGAGAGAGACACCACTGCGGAGGAAGGGAGAAATCAAAGGTAAGTAACAGAGGCTGGAAATAAGGGCAAACAACGGAGGCTACAACTAAGGGGCAGACAATGGAGTCTGGAAATAAAGGGCAGACAATGGAGGCTGGACATAAGGGGTAGGTAATGGAGGCTGGACATAAGGGGTAGATAATGGAGGCTGGATATAAGGGGTAGATAATGGAGGCTGGACATAAGGGGTAGGTAATGGAGGCTGGACATAAGGGGCAGACATGGAGGCTGGACATAAGGGGCAGACATGGAGGCTGGAAATAAGGGGCAGACAACGGAGGCTGGAATTAAGTGGTGGTATGGACATTTAGAAGTGTTTGTATGTATATATAGAAGTGGCAGTAAGGACATTTAGAGGTGGTGGTATGGATATTTAAAGATGGCGGTATAGACGTTTAGAGATGGCGGTAAAGACATTTAGAGATGGCGATATAGACAGTTAGAAGTGGTGGTATGGATATTTAGAGATGGCGGTATAGACGTTTAGAGATGGCGATATAGACAGTTGAAAGTGGTGGTATGGACATTTAGAGGTGGTGGTATGGACATTTATAAATTGTGGTATGGTGGTTACATCATTTCTACTAACAAAGAAAAAAAATATTTTTTTATGTTTTTATTAAAATGCTAATAATTTTTTGCAATTATTTTGTGACATTTACATTGAGACAGACGCATTAATCAGAGCTCCAGTTACAGCCAGCGTTACACTGCACTATCCTGCACTTGTGCAATGTATTTGGTCTCATAGCTGCATTGCTGCTGTGTCTATATGCTACTTGCTACAATTGCTTCCAATGCTGTTGTGTGCAGCCCATCCCCCCCCCCACACTTTTTATGGCGTATCTACGGCAAGCACAATGCATTATTATGTCCGGGCTCCTAAGGATCAGGTCCTGGGTATCCCCAGAAATCGGTTTAAGCCTCTGCGCCATTGCAGACCAAAGACAACTCACTGCTGAGACCACCTGCATGTGGAGGGGCATCACAGGGGTGGGCTACAGTAGTAAATGTGCAGTAAGGGTTAATGCAAATAACCGTGGGCAGCACGGTGGCTCAGTGAGTAGCATTGTGTCTCACAGTGCTGAGGTCATTAATTAGATTCCCCGACTAGGCCTTATCTGTGTGGATTTTGTATGTTCTCCATGTGTCTGTGTGGGTTTCCTCCGGGTGCTCCGGTTTTCTCTCACTCTCCAAGCTGGTAGGTTAATTGACTGCTGAACAAAGTAGCCCTAATGTCTGTGTGTGTCTGTGTTAGGGAACTTAGCTATGTAGCTCCAATGGGGCAGGGACTGCTGCATACCTCCCAACATTTGAGAACTGTAAAGAGGGATACATTTTCGCGGCCTGGTAGAGGGGTGTGTCTTGCACTGCCCAGTGGTCATGTCTTGGGAAGTGGGTGTGTCTAGCATGCTCAGATAGCGAGTCTAGTGCATGCCTCCTTTAATAATTTAGCCATCCATATGTCTACCCGTTTATTCCTCCAGCCGCCATATCTGCCCCTATATTATTTGTCCAGCACCTTTGTTGAAGAGGCAAGTCATTTTTTAAATATCAGTCAATTAATTTAAACCAGATGAGTGACAGTTGGAAGCTCTGGAGCGGATTCAATTGCACCTAATGGAATGGGTCATATTAAAGAGTCTGCTCCAGTCTAGGTGGATCAATACCATGAGCTTGATAAGATGTCTTAATGCAAATCATGGCATTGTAGCTCCACCCTCTGCTTTACAATACTAGGATCTACAGCACTGAGAAGAAGGGGGCGGGGCTAGATTAAGACTCTCTTGGAGGGAAGAAATAAATAAACCAAGTTTGGATGTTCTCATTGTTCTGGAATTTTCCATCATGTTATCTTTAATGATTATTGCTTGTTGCCATTGATTTTTATATTCTGCCCTTGTGATGAGAGGAATGTCTTAGGTGCAGCAAGTAACTGCTTTGTATTATGGTATTTTATGAATTGGTGGGAAATGTTAGGGTTTTATTAGCATGTGACCTGTCTTTTTTTTATACTGTCAGTCACGAGCTAACTTTGGAAATTACCTAAACATGTCATAATTCCATGAATAAAGACATCCACCAAGATCAGAGGAAAGAGCCTTCTATATAGGGAGATCTTAGGTCATTCCATAACACTGACTGCAGGATGCTAGGTACATGAAATAGTTCATTACGTACTGTAGCTGAAGGTTAACAAAGTAAAGGCCCTCCCCCCTGTGGCCAGTAGTGGTACGACACAATCAGTATAGTTTCTATTCAGTCAGTATAGTTTCCCAAATAATGGGCCTGATTCTATTTCCTGCGATGTTGCTGAACGTTGTGCACACTGCGTCCAATAGGTCAGAGGAAAATCACCTCATTCTGTTAGAATTTATGAATCAGCCACATTGTGCATATTCATGGCTACCTAAAATAAATAAATACCCCCTTTTCCCTAGAAATATAATAAAACTGTACATTTCCCCCTTGTGTTAGTGCACTATAGGCACAAATTTAGAAGTGGCAATATGGACATTTAGAGGTGGCGATATAGACAGTTAGAAATGGGGGTATAGACATTTACAGGTGGTGGCCTGGACATTTAGAAGTGGTGGTATGGACATATAGTAGTGATGGTATGGACATTTAGAGATGGCGATATAGAAAGTTAGAAGTGGTGGTATGGACATTTAGAGGTGGTGGTATGGACATTTATAAATTGTGGTATGGTGGTTACATCATTTCTACTAACAAAGAACCCCAAAATTTTTTTTTATGTTTTTATTAAAATGCTAATAATTTTTTGCAATTATTTTGTGACATTTACATTGAGACAGATGCATTAATCAGAGCTCCAGTTACAGCCAGGGTTACACTGCACTATCCTGCACTTGTGCAATGTATTTGGTCTCATAGCTGCATTGCTGCTGTGTCTATATGCTACTTGCTACAATTGCTTCCAATGCTGTTGTGTGCAGCCCATCCCCCCCCCCACACTTTTTATGGCGTATCTACGGCAAGCACAATGCATTATTATGTCCGGGCTCCTAAGGATCAGGTCCTGGGTATCCCCAGAAATCGGTTTAAGCCTCTGCGCCATTGCAGACCAAAGACAACTCACTGCTGAGACCACCTGCATGTGGAGGGGCATCACAGGGGTGGGCTACAGTAGTAAATGTGCAGTAAGGGTTAATGCAAATAACCGTGGGCAGCACGGTGGCTCAGTGAGTAGCATTGTGTCTCACAGTGCTGAGGTCATTAATTAGATTCCCCGACTAGGCCTTATCTGTGTGGATTTTGTATGTTCTCCATGTGTCTGTGTGGGTTTCCTCCGGGTGCTCCGGTTTTCTCTCACTCTCCAAGCTGGTAGGTTAATTGACTGCTGAACAAAGTAGCCCTAATGTCTGTGTGTGTCTGTGTTAGGGAACTTAGCTATGTAGCTCCAATGGGGCAGGGACTGCTGCATACCTCCCAACATTTGAGAACTGTAAAGAGGGATACATTTTCGCGGCCTGGTAGAGGGGTGTGTCTTGCACTGCCCAGTGGTCATGTCTTGGGAAGTGGGTGTGTCTAGCATGCTCAGATAGCGAGTCTAGTGCATGCCTCCTTTAATAATTTAGCCATCCATATGTCTACCCGTTTATTCCTCCAGCCGCCATATCTGCCCCTATATTATTTGTCCAGCACCTTTGTTGAAGAGGCAAGTCATTTTTTAAATATCAGTCAATTAATTTAAACCAGATGAGTGACAGTTGGAAGCTCTGGAGCGGATTCAATTGCACCTAATGGAATGGGTCATATTAAAGAGTCTGCTCCAGTCTAGATGGATCAATACCATGAGCTTGATAAGATGTCTTAATGCAAATCATGGCATTGTAGCTCCACCCTCTGCTTTACAATACTAGGATCTACAGCACTGAGAAGAAGGGGGCGGGGCTAGATTAAGGCTCTCTTGGAGGGAAGAAATAAATAAACCAAGTTTGGATGTTCTCATTGTTCTGGAATTTTCCATCATGTTATCTTTAGTGATTATTGCTTGTTGCCATTGATTTTTATATTCTGCCCTTGTGATGAGAGGAATGTCTTAGGTTCAGCAAGTAACTGCTTTGTATTATGGTATTTTATGAATTGGTGGGAAATGTTAGGGTTTTATTAGCATGTGACCTGTCTTTTATACTGTCAGTCACGAGCTAACTTTGGAAATTACCTAAACATGTCATAATTCCATGAATAAAGACATCCACCAAGATCAGAGGAAAGAGCCTTCTTTTTAGGGAGATCTTAGGTCATTCCATAATACTGACTGCAGGATGCTAGGTACATGAAATAGTTCATTACGTACTGTAGCTGAAGGTTAACAAAGTAAAGGCCCTCCCCCCTGTGGCCAGTAGTGGTACGACACAATCAGTATAGTTTCTATTCAGTCAGTATAGTTTCCCAAATAATGGGCCTGATTCTATTTCCTGCGATGTTGCTGAACGTTGTGCACACTGCGTCCAATAGGTCAGAGGAAAATCACCTCATTCTGTTAGAATTTATGAATCAGCCACATTGTGCATATTCATGGCTACCTAAAATAAATAAATACCCCCTTTTCCCTAGAAATATAATAAAACTGTACATTTCCCCCTTGTGTTAGTGCAAAATAGGCACAACAAGCCCAGGATGATTATAACACCTTGCGTATGCTGGTGCTTGTAGTACTCCAACTGTCAGCAGGGTGTGGGTCCGCGCAAAGAATACCGGGAGAACTGTCCGAATTTTGGGAGTCTACTGGACATTCTGGGAGAGTTGGAAACTATGCACTAAACACTCTCTATTAGCCTGAGCCAGACAGTGGTCGAAGTGGACATTTAGAGGTGGCAGTATGGATATTTAGAGGTGTCAGTATGGACATTTAGAGGTGGCAGTATGGATATTTAGAGGTGGCGGTATGGGCATTTAGAAGTGGCGGTATAGACATTTAGAAGTGGCGGTATGGACATTTAGAAGTGGCGGTATGGACATTTAGAAGTGGCGGTATGGACATTTAGAGGTGGCGGTATGGACATTTAGAGGTGGCGGTATGGATATTTAGAGATGGTGGTATAGACATTTAGAAGAGGCGGTATGAACATTTAGAAAAGGCGGTATGGACATTTAGAAGTGGCCGTATGGACATTTAGAAGTGGCGGTATGGATATTTAGAAGTGGTGGAAGTGACATTTAGAAGTGGCGGAAGTGACATTTAGAAGTGGGTGTATGGACATTTAGAAGCCTGTCTATTGTGCATGTGTATTTGTGCATGGCTATTGTGCCTATGTATTGTGCCTGTGTATTGTGCCTAGGATACGGCCCTCTGGGAGAGTTGGAAACTATGCACTAAACACTCTCTATTAGCCTGAGCCAGACAGTGGTCGAAGTGGACATTTAGAGGTGTCGGTATGGACATTTAGAGGTGGTGGTATGGATATTTAGAGGTGGTGGTATGGACATTTAGAAGTGGTGGTATAGACATTTAGAAGTGGTGGAAGTGACATTTAGAAGTGGCGGTATGAACATTTAGAAAAGGCTATATGGACATTTAGAAGTGGCGGTATAGACATTTAGAAAAGGCAATATGGACATTTAGAAGTGGCGGTATAGACATTTAGAAGTGGTGGAAGTGACATTTAGAAGTGGCGGTATGGACATTTAGAAAAGGCGGTATGGACATTTAGAGGTGGCGGTATGGACATTTAGAAGTGGCGGTATGGACATTTAGAAATGGCGGAAGTGACATTTAGAAGCCTGTATACTGTGCATGTGTATTGTGCATGGCTATTGTGCCTATGTATTGTGCCTGTGTATTGTGCCTGTGTATTGTGCCTGTGTATTGCATTTCATGGAGAAAAGTAAAAGCATAGAGGTGGTCCATGCTTCACCGGGGGGTGGGGAGGTCCCTGCGTCGCTGGGGTTTGTGTATGGGTGTCCTGCCAAGTAACCAGTCCCCCTCAGTATATCCTATCATGTGCCTCAAACCCCCTCAGTATTCCCCATCATGTGCCTCTAACCCTCCTCAGTATCTCCCATCATGTGCCTCCAGCCCTCCTGAGTATTCCCCATCATGTGCCTCCAGCCCTCCTCAGTATTCCCCATCATGTGCCTCCAGCCCTCCTCAGTATTCTCCACCATGTTTCTCCAGCCTCTCTCCTCTTTACTTACCTTTGTGTCCCGCTTTCCTTTCTCCTCTGCGGCGCTCTTCTGACTTCTCACTTGCCAACTCTCTTAGCTCTGCAAGGGCTGGCGTCTTCTGGCAGGCACATCATGAACAATGCGTCGGTGATGTCACCCACCCCACATACTCTAACCTCACATTACCCCCTCCCCCCTCATACTTCAACCACCAATAAGCTTTTATAAGTCTCTTACCTGTTTTGTCTTCCCCTCTCTTCTTACTTACCCTCTGTCCTCTGCGGCACCTCTGATTCTGAATGACACTGACGTGACTACGTCAGCGTCACGCCGATAACGGCGCTGTGTTGCCATAGCAACACATACACAGTGCCCGGACGCAGTGGTCCGGGCACTGTGTATGTGCCAATACAGTGTCCAGGAATAATACTATTCCCGGACATTGTATCGTCTCTGGGAGAAAAGGGTGCTCTCCCGGGAATCCAGGAGATCTCCCAGGATTCCGGGAGTCTCCCGGACATTCCGGGAGAGTCAGCAACCATGCACTGAAGTAGATACTGTCAGATACATATCTCCTACTGATCAGGTGACTTGTGTATTGCACTCAATGTACTTGAATGTTGGTGTGAATTAGGAGTTTATAAACTCAAGTATTTTATATCCATGTCTACTGAATTTCACTTTGAAACGGTTAATACTTTTGAGCTTTATTTTATTGAGCTTAATATTATGTAGAATGATTTGTTTCTAGTGTTGTTTCTAGTGACCTAAGCAGTTTGGGTTCTATATTACTGTCTTCTGATTCCACACTTTTAGAATTAGAAAGGAAAAAATGTATACATTTAAATTGGTAACTTTAATATCAATTGTTATTCAGTTATTAGGAATTTATTAATAAGACCAACTAGAGAATAAAAAAAAACTCAAAATATGACTGTAGGACAATCACATTGTATTATAAATGACAAGGGGCCGTATTCTGAAATGCGTTTTTAAACCGTACGCAAATAAACACACGCAGCAAGCTAATGCCCACCAACACCCCTGACACTACCCTCTCATGTCCTGACAGAGACTTACACCACCATAGATCACTTTGAAGTTTAAGTGTGGAGTTGCTTACGTATATGTCCTCCGTGCGTGCGATTCTTTATAACCACGCCCACATGCGTTCATTTAAATGCCTCCCCCCACCTACTTTCATGTATATTTTCTTGTCCGTTTTTCAACCCAGCCCCTCCGTACGCATGTCCCCAAGTGCAATTCCCAAGTCTGCGCCTAAAGCCCTTACGTGCGTATATTCTACGTAATGTACGTAAATAAAGTAACCACGCAAGCGCAGTTGATCCAATCGCAAAAATACGCACACATCTCAGCGTGAAAACGGTCCAAGCAGTTACTGTACCTGTGCAGAGGTTTTCCAGTACTCCAGATATAGGGCCGTAGACAGACTACCGAACATATAACATATACGTCAGGTGTTTAGCGTTTTTTCCTACTGCACATGCGTAGTACATTTTTTACGTTATCTACGTATCTTTTCCTTACGTAGATTGCGTAAATGCAGTCTTTCAGTCCGGTAGTCTGCATACAGCCCATATTGTATAATTCTACCTTCTTACCATGGTCCTTTCTACTCCTCCTAATCACCATCCAGTTTTCTTTTGCTTCTGCCTAAGTCAACTGCTCTTAAATTATTCTCAGTTTGTTGGACCACAAATGATCTGTCTGTGGGCTCACATGAATGGTTGTATTGATTAAATATAGAACTGTGCTTATCTGTAATAGGGGGTAATACTGAGAACCGAAATATTTTCTGCTGAGTTGCTTCATGCACATTAATGCTCAGCCAGAATACGAATTCTTCCTCAGCCTTTGCCTAAGGGTCATTATTTACTAAATCAAGCACAAGGCCTGTGATATTCTGTCAACAAAGAATACAATATCCAAATGCATAAGGCATGCTTGGGATAAATATAAGGATATCCTAAATCTTAAACTAAATTGAGGGTAAATAGGGTCTAGGGTCAGTTTAGTTTTAAATAAACAACTGGACAGACTGGATGGGCTGTGTGGCTCTTATCTGCCGTCACTTTCTATGTTTCTATATGTTTCTATGTATTGTGCCTGTGTATTGTGCCAAGTGATCACTTGAAAAAGGGCAGTCGCCCGAAATGCGTTGTCGCTCCACCTCACCAGGACTTTTCAGCTAACCAATCGCCGGCCGTCCAGAGGAGACTTTGTTCCATCTAGCGCTGCCCGGGCTGTGTAACGTGCTCTCTCCCCTCCTGGAGTTTCTCCATCTGCAGACCAGTGTTAAAAGGGAAGTTCCTGGCTATTTGTTTTATGTACTTTGTTTCTATGGTTACTATGTTTTCATCTATTGAAGTAAAAGGATTTATTCTAATTAGCACCTGTTTTTCCTTTCCTTTGAAAGGTTCACTTGATAAGAGAGAACGGGCTCTTTTGATTTGTTTACATCTATGCCGATACTATATGAGTGACTCGTTCTATGTGCAGGACTAATTAATAGAGCTTCCACTGAGGATTGACTTTTAATCTGGATTTTTATATTCATTGTTTACAAATTTATGGTCCCTTGAGGTTGAGATTTTAATTCTAGGATTTCTCTGGTCCTAGTCCCTTTCCAAAACATTTTATATTGACCATTTTAGATTGACATCCTTCTCAGCGCCCCCGCAATATAGTGATTTATTGTAAAACTGTTCCTGTGTATTGTGCCTGTGTACTGTGCCTGTGTACTGTGCCTGTGTACTGTGCCTGTGTATTGTGCTGTGTATTGTGCTGTGTATTGTGTCTGTGTATTGTGTCTGTGTACTGTGCCTGTGTATTGTGTCTGTGTACTGTGTCTGTGTATTGTGCCTGTGTATAGTGCCTGTGTACTGTGCCTGTGTACTGTGCCTGTGTATTGTGCCTGTTGTGCTGTGTATTCTGCTGTGTACTGTGCCTGTGTACTGTGCCTGTGTA
>WWET01007940.1:13982-26566 GCA_011038615.1 Limnodynastes dumerilii | reverse complement strand
ATATATATATATATATATATAAAACACAACAGTGCTATCTTGGTGGAATATGCAATAGGTTAGGTATAGGAAGTCAACGAAGCCCCTTGGTAACCTGCCTGAATCTTCCACTATGGGCATGACCAGGCCTACTTCATCTAAAACTTCCAATTCCCAGGGTGACTCTTCACCTCATGATCCCCTAGAAGGGGAGCCCATCTCTATATATATATATATATATAAAACACAACAGTGCTATCTTGGTGGAATATGCACAAATATAGGTATAGGAAGTCAACGAAGCCCCTTGGTAACCTGCCTGAATCTTCCACTATGGGCATGACCAGGCCTACTTCATCTAAAACTTCCAATTCCCAGGGTGACTCTTCACCTCATGATCCCCTAGAAGGGGGCATGAGCCCATCTCTAAATTCCATCCTTCACTGACTCCGGGCACTGGAATGGTGCAAGAGATCCTTCAAGCTCTGCTGCCGGTTATTGATAAGAAATTAGAATCCTTACAATCTACCCTTGATAACTCTGTTGTTAAGATCACAGAAAATACCACTAGAATAATTGCATTAGAACAACAAACCAGTGATAACACTGATTCTATCTTGACTTTACAAAATGAGTCGGAGTGGTTGAAATAACAAGTGAAATCTCTGACCGACTAGATCGATGACCTTGAGAATAGAAGCAGAAGGAATAACCTTAGATTCTTTGATATTCCTGAGTTCATTAGAGGCCAAGCACTATCTGCTTTCTTATCTCAGCAACGCGTCTCTGCCCTCTACTTCCAAGAATCTCTGGGTGCCCCACACATTGAAAGGGCACATAGATTTGATATAGATACAGGTGATGCCAATCAACATCCTGGATCTGTCATAACAAGATTCTTAGACTTTCAAGCTAAAGAATAGATTCTGGCAGCCTGTAGATGAAATAGACAGCTAGAAGTGGAGGGCCATAAAATACGGATCTTCCAGGATTATTCAGTGGCTGTGTCTCAAAAAAGGAGATAATTTTCTCCTCTTTGCAAGGTTCTAGTTGAGCAGGGTATGAGGATTGCGTTACTATTTCCGGCCAGACTAAAGATAGCGAAGAATGGCTGTGAACTCATCTTTGATGACCCCAAGGCAGCGAAGCGCTACATTGAGGTGCCCTCTCCCATGCCCCAGTCTCCAACCTCTAGACACCATTCACCACGCACTTGATAGATATGTTTGTTGTGAGTGTAGACTCTTC
Source organism: Limnodynastes dumerilii (assembly GCA_011038615.1). Classification (NCBI taxonomy): domain Eukaryota; kingdom Metazoa; phylum Chordata; class Amphibia; order Anura; family Limnodynastidae; genus Limnodynastes; species Limnodynastes dumerilii. The sequence continues at coordinate 25,339 of WWET01007940.1, read as the reverse complement.
CCAGTCAAGGCTTAGAAGCTAAATTTTTGGCAAGATAGTAATATATATATCTGAATGTCAGTTACTCCCCAGTTATTTTAGGAGTATTGTGTTCTCCAGGGTACACTGAATCTTAATGTTGGTTTAGGAAATTTGTTTAGAAGCAATGTTTTACCTGACGTCCCGTGTTCTCTTCTTTCATTGTAACACATCGCATTATTTTCACTGTTTAACTCTGTGGTTCATTATCAGAATTCTTCTTTGTGACAGATTGGCAAAATATCTACGTCGCGAGGATATGCACATTTCTCTCCACCTGTGTTGGCATGCCTCATAGTTCGGGGAGCAACCCAATCTCTGGAGGGGTGAGTCGGTCATGTGGTACTTCTTTATATATTCCGCCACACAGCACACTCCCATAACATCTGACAGTGGCATCCTTGAATGTGGAAGGTTTAAACATGCTAATCAAATGAAAAAAGTAGATAATTATGTTAAAAATCTTCTTCATTTCTGCAGGAAACCCACTGGAGAGAGGGGGATGGTTCTACTCTCAAAGATGCTTGGACTGCATTTCAGCCCCTTATCGCAAAAAAGCTAGGGGGGGTAGCAATAATTATTGCCAAATGTTTAAACTACTCAATTTTGAAAGTCACCCCAGATCCTGAGCGACAATTTTTTTTACTAGTTTCTATACAAATTAATGACACAACATACACGTTAATGAATGTTAATGCCCCTAAATCAGGCCAGGGAGACTTTCTACAACAGATTTCTAATTGTATACTACAACAAGATCATCCTAACGTGGTTTTGGGGGGGTTGTTCCCTTAGATATAACCCAATATCTACACTGAGAGAGACACTGGGAATGGTGTAGCCATAGCGGTTATTGAACCCTGGAGACGGGTCATATTTTGAATTTTTGGATACCTATATGGGGGATATATAATATCTGACCACAGGTTAATCAAAATATCTATTTGATTACAAGAAACAGATAACCGACCATGCTACTGGAGATTCCATTCTCACCTATATCAATCTGACCAGTTCAAACAATATCTAAGATATCAGTGGTCAAACTACTTTGATAACAACATTGAACACTGGGATGACCCTGTCCTCTTCTGGGGAGCGTCCAAGGAGGTGATGAGAGGCCACATCATTAGTTACATCTCTAGGGTCAATAAAACCAGCAGGGAGAATTATCTTTTGCTTAAACAGATGGTGACTCAAAATTACCAGACTTACATTTCTGACCCTTTGGAATCCAATCAGACGGAACATCATAATACCCATCTTTTATTAGAAATCTATCTCTGAGCCCAGGCAAAACTGCAGCTAGACTACTCTAAAAACAAATTTTACCGGTGGGGTAATCATGCAGGAAAAGTTTTAACCAGTATAGCCAAGCGGAGACAACGTAAAGGCCAAATAGTAGCTTTATGGAAAGACACTTCTAAGACCATTCTGACTAATGCCGAAGACATAGTTTGAACCTTTAACAGGTATTACACCATCCTCTGTTATGACTCTACTCAGGATCCCCGATTAATGGAGAAACTGTTATCTGAAATTAGACTCCCCACCCTGACTTTAACGCAAAGGGAGATCTTGGATTATGATCTGTTAGAGAGGGAGGTGGCGTTAGCAATTAAAAGCATGCATTTACATAAAGCACCTGGCTATTATAAAGCCTTACAGGGGGAGATAACCCTGAGTCTCTTAGAACTCTATAGAAGTATCCATACAAAAATCCATCCTACCCTTCCTTTAATTAATGATTTTATTACCAAAACCTGGAATGGATCCTCTTCTAACATCCTCCTATCGCCCCATTTACTCTCTTAAATTTAGATTTCAAGATCCTAGCCAAATATAGATAGACTCTAATCCATTTTATCCTCACTCCTCACAGATCACCAAGTGGCGTTCGTTAGAGGTAGACACTCAGTTAAGGGGATCAGATTAGCCTTGGCGGCTGTGGCTGCCTTCTCCTCCCAGGATTCTGAAAATATTTTACTAAGTCTGGATGCACTCTTATTTAACATTGCAGCGGACCCTATGTTTAGAGTTCTCCAAGACTGGGATGTTCTGGTGAGAGTCAAAATAGGGGCAGAAGTAATTAAGATTTCAGCATCCACTGATGACTTGATGCTTTTACATATCCAATCCTCAAAAATCTCTGATGCCACTTATGGCTAGATTGGAGGAATTCGAACAAGTCTCAGGATTCAAAGTTAATTTAGAAAAATCACATGCACTAGCTTTAGGGTTGAAAGGGGCTCGACCAACATGGGCTTCAAACATAAATCTTAGCTATGGGCAGTATTCCTTATTTGGGTATTTGGCTGCCAAAAAACATTCACAGGTTATACAAACTTATTTTCTCATCAGCGATAACTCAAGCCGAAATGGAAATGAGAAATTGGAGTAATTTATGTCTTTCTTATGTGGGTTGTATCAACCTTCACAAAATGATCACATTCCCCAGATTAATGTACCCTCTACAAGTGCTTCCCTTGCTGCTAACACATAAAGATTCTGGCAAAATTAACTCAATATTCTGTAGTTTTATCTGGTGGGGAAACAAAGCCAGGATTGCCCTTATCAAACTACAACAACCAAAATCCAATAGGGGTCTCAATTTACCCAATGCTACTCTATATAATCAAGCAGCCCAGTTGCGCTATCTAAGTGACTAGTTACATAACACTTCGGTTTACAACAACACCAAAGTGGAACAGAACTTTCTTACAGGAATCAGTCTACTGGCTTTTTTGCACCTACATGATGCTGAAATACCTGATGAGATCCAAAATAACCCTCTACTTAGGACAAAATGAAAAGTGTGGTTCATTCTCTGTCACCGTATTAAATTATACTCTTATATTTCCATACATTTCTTACATCTTCCACTTATTGGTAACCCAAGGTTTCAGGATTGCATGGCCGCTCACCCCTTTTCTTCTTGGAGGAGAGAGGGAGTGTCTTCCATTAACCAACTGGTTGATCCTGTTTTAAAGAAACCTCTCATTTTCTCACAAGTTATGGTTAAATATCCTTTCTTGTGCAATTTCAATATCTTCTTACAGGCACAGCACTACATAAGTGGGGAAATATGAAAACTTTCTCCAATAGTTTGGGAAAAAAAAAACCCTTGATAAACTCTTACTTAAGGCGACCCCTCCAAAACATGCTATATCCCAATTTTACCAATTTCTAGGAATTGAGTATACGAATTCATCTGCAGGTTTGGCCCACTGGACCAGGGAGTTTCCCTCTCTCACTCCAGAGGTATTGTTAAAAGAATTTACATGTTCTTCTAGAGCCCTTCCAGCGGTTACATACACTGAGATGTTTTTAAATATTTTTCATAGGGGCTAGCTTTCTCCTCTTAGACAATATAAAATGGGTATTTCACAGGACCATTCCTGCCCCAAATGTTGGTCACCAGAGGCGGACCTGAATCATTGTTTCTGGGATTATCCACCTGTGAGGAGGTTCTGAGTGGGAATCTTGAGGTTCTCCAATGAGTTTTTGGTGGACTCATTCAAACTAACACTAGAATGGGCTATCTTCGGGATAAGTTATAGAGCATCAAGAGGGTGTAAAAAACTCATGTTGGCAGTTTCGACTACAGCTAGAAAATATATTCTTCAGGTCTGGATCCAGCCACGTCCACCCCAATGTCTCTTTTTAGAGAGAAGCTTTACCATATTTTTTAATAGACTGGCTGGAGGCCAAGCTGCACAAGGATATACAGATGGAGAGACTTTTGTGGCTATAGACGGAACCCCAACATATTGTGCCTCAATCTTGGACCATATTCGCGTAGTAGTTTTTGAGCACCATATTATGCATTGAGCTAAATGAGCCGACAAATAGTATCGGCGAAAATCTGGCAGTCCCAGACCGCCCATCGCCGTCGATCCGTACATGACTTTTAGACGTACCCGTGGGCGTTTCCCCTTCCATATGAATCTATTTATATGAAATTGTAAAGACTTAAAAATTTGTGGAGGAACTCGGACCGGGAGGGCCTGAAAAAAATACAATAACCTGGGGAGGATATTCATTTTGATCGATGTGATTCGACCCACCCAAGATATAATTATAGCATTCCACTTCTCTAAATCTTTTTTATTTGTGATAAAAGTGCAGGATAATTGGATTGAAATAATTGTCCATAGGTTTTTGTTAAATTAATTCCTAAATATTTTATCTTTTTTTTTTATTCCATTTAAAAGGAAAGTGTTGGTCTAAATGATGGCGTAAGGTATCGGATAGGTAAAAGTCAAGGACTTCTGTTTTTTGGGAGTTAATTTTGTACCCAGAGTGCCTACCGTACTCTTGAATCTCTGCTAGGACTGCCGGTAGGGAGGACGCAGGACTGGTCAAAGACAGAAGGACGTTGTCTGCGTAAAGGACTATTTTATGAGCTTCCTGTCCCACTGGAACTCCATAGATGGAGGGGTTAGATCTAATATGTAGGGCTAATAGTTCAATTAGTAGTGCAAAAATGAAAGGAGACAGGGGGCAACCCTGCCTCGTCCCATTGGAGATAGCAACGGGGTAGAAGCCACTCTATTTAACGTCACTGTTGGAGAGTGGTATAATGCAAGTATACCCTGCATGAATCACCCTGAGAAGCCCATTGATCCCAGAACCCCCCCGTAAAAAAAGACCAGGATACCCAGTGGAAGGTGTCACACTTCGCGGCAAAGGCCGCATTACTTACCCGACCAGAAGACTGCTCACCTCGGTCCTCTCCCTCCGGGCTGTCAGACGGTCACAGCAGCGAGGTCCTCGGCGTTCTCCGGCGTCCTCGTGCAGCACTGGGCGCCACCATCTTGGGGAAGTGTCATGTGACTCCCCGCGGCCAATCCTGAAGCAGGCCCGGGGAGCATGTGACGGAGGAGCCAATCAGCTGCAGGGGCGGTCTATTTAAACCCCTGTCAGCTGTAGCTCAGTGCCAGATCTTCGTGACCACAAATCTAGAAGCCTGGTTCCTGTGTTCCTGCTCTGTAGCTGATTCCTGTCTGCTCTACAGCCTGCAATCTCCATTGCTTCAAATCTGCATTTAACCCTCGCTGTTACCACAGCTCATCCCAAGCTTCCAAGCTACAAGCCTGCAATCTCCATTGCTTCAAATCTGCATTTAACCCTCGCTGTTACTACAGCTCATCCCAAGCTTCCAAACTACAGCCTGCAATCTCCATTGCTTCAAATCTGCATTTAACCCTCGCTGTTACTACAGCTCATCCCAAGCTTCCAAGCTACAGCCTGCAATTTCCATTGCTTCTAATCTGCATTTAACCCTCGCTGTTACCACAGCTCATCCCAAGCTTTCAAGCTACATACCTGCCTGCCTGACCTGCGGTCATCTACCTGCCTGTCTGCTCTGCAGCCATCTACCTGCCTGTCTGCTCTGCGGCCATCTACCTGCCTGTCAGCCCTGCAGCCACCTACCTGTCTGCCTATCCTACAGTCACCTGCCTGCCTGTATTGAAGTCATCTACCTGCCTGCCACAGACTTCATCTCTCTACCACCATACAGCATTCACCGGCCTTACCTACATTATTGCTCCACCTATCTTCATCTATCCACTGTACTTACCTGTCTATGCACCAGCAGTATTTAAAACCAGCCAGCTTCATATTTAAAGCCTCTGCTCAACCGCCTACACCCCGTTCAGAACAACTCAAGAACGTGACAGAAGGCCTTCTCTGCGTCTAATGCCATAATTAAAGCTGGTCATTTCTGCTTGTGGATGGAATGAACAAGGTCCACCGCATGCCTTGTGTTATTTAAAGCTTGTCTACCTAACACAAATCCAGTTTGATCTGGGTGAACAAGCTGTGGTAATATAGGGTTTAGTCGCAAAGCTAAAATTTTGGCAAACATTCGCAGGTAGACATTCAAAAGAAAAATTGGCCTATAGTTGCCACATAGCGTCGGGTCTCTTCCAGGTTTTGGGAGGACAATGATGTTAGCAAGGGTAGATTCTTGAAGAAATTTAGCTCCATCCAAAATCAGGTTAAATACTTTAGTTAAAACAGGGGTATTAAGCCCATCTGGATCGGGAGCAGAAGAGGTTTGAAGTGTCTCAATAGCCATCAATAGTTCCTCAGTTGTTATTTCTTTATTAAGATCTAATTGTTGAGTTTTGGAAAGGGTAGGAAGGCGTAATGAGTTCAGATATGTATTTAATTCCCTAGCTGGTGGGGTAGGTTGAGGTTGAGATTCCTGTAGATTATATAAATCTTGGTAGAAGTCTCGGAAAATCTGAGCCATTTTGGAGGGATCATATATGGGAGTAGAATCTAGAGAAGATTTTAATTTAGTTATCATATTTAAAGCTTGTCTATTTTGAAGTTTATTTGCCAAAAGAGAGTCTGCTTTGTCTGATTTATCATAGAATTTTTGGTGAAGTTTCTTCAAAGTAGTGGCAGCTTTACGGAATAATATCATATTTATTTGTCCTTTAAGAGTTGTAATTTGTTCAATCAAATTAGGGGTAGGGGAAAGAAATCAGCTGAGTTTCCAATGCTGAAAGGGCTAGGGTTGAGGATTTCCTGAGAGCTGCAGATTTGCTGATGATATGGCCTCTAATTGTGGCCTTATGGGCTTCCCACAGGATGTTTGGGGATATATCATCGGAACTATTTAATTCAAAATAATTTTGAATGGCCTCCAGTAGTTCTAGTTTAGATTCCGGATTTAATAAGATGGAGTCGTCGACTCCATCTGCGCGTTCTGGGGTAGTGTTGCATTAAGGTACAAGTAAAAGATACAGCAGCGTGGTCAGTCCAAGTTAGAGGAGTAGTATCTGCTGCGTCTATCATAGAAGATAGGGAATGTGATACATAGAGCATATCTATCCGTGAGTAACACTTGTGTGGGGCAGAGAAATGTGTATAATTTCTGGCATCCTGATTTTTAAGGTGCCAGGTGTCAAATAAAAGGTGAGTACGTAAGTGCTTAAGGAGTGCTAGTGAGTCTTTGGAATTTGTTTGTAGAGATGTTCCCTGACTTTGGTGAGTATTGTCTAATGCCTGATTAATAACTGTATTGAAGTCTCCTCCTAGAATTACATGTCCCTGGGCTAGTCTGTCTAAAGTACGGAAGAATTTTGTAAAGAAGGCGGTCTGGGACTGATTAGGAGCATATAATGATGCAATGGTAATTATTTCTTTTGAATAGTACCTATAAGAATCAAAAAACGGCCCTCTGGGTCTGCATACGAGGATTTCAGTGTAAAAGGGACAAGGTTTCCTACCAAAAATAGCAACCCTACGCTTCTTAGTGTCCGCTGAAGCAAAAAAGGTACATGGAAATGACTTTTTTTTTAGATTGGAGTGAGTCCCGGTGAGGTGAGTCTCCTGGAGGAGGACTATGTCTGCTTTGGTGCGTTTTAGAGCCGCCAAGACCAGAGCACGTTTCTTCGGAGAATTCAAGCCATTGACATTAATTGAAACACATTTTAGCGAAGCCATTGTGAGACCATGGACCTATGCTGCTGTTGAGTATAAATAAAATGGTTAGCATATATGAAAATATGTAAATTCTCTACAGACCTGAGGGCTGGAAAAAGGAGAAAAAGGGGAAGAAAAAGAGTGCCACAAGAGAAGAAAAAAGTAAAGAACCCAAGTGGATTTAAACCCTTAAAGAACAGTTTGATCATGATTATCTTCCTCATAGGAATAAGGAGGAAGATATGATAACCGAATATAAGGGTGAATGGGGGGTGGTCAATAAAATTTAAGTAAGGAGTGGTGTACTATCAGGTATCCCAGTCAGCAAATAATTGTTATAACATTATAAGGACATTGTATATTAATGGTTAATAGGTGAACCAAAGAGACCAATGTGAATATTAACATATTATTGCTTATAAATGTAAACTGGAAAAAAGTCTTGAAGAACTTTCAATGGACCTATATATAAACATCAAGGTGAACCGAAAGATACCAAAATATATGTTTTTCACTTATAAACTGTGAAGTAAGATCTTATCTATGCATTTAACTATAATGAATGTTCAGGAATGTGATTCTAAATCTGAAATTGCATCCTAATGTATATCTAAACTATAGGTGGTGATGACCTAAAAGGCCTTGCATATATAGTATAAGAAACTATTGTATACCAGTCAAAGAGAGGGCCTTAGAACCGCAAGTGTGGCCTATCTGTCTTTTGTATGTAGACTCTGTAATGATAAGTATTTAAACATTGTATCTAAACTCAATAAAATCAAAGTATTTATCAAGAACAGGTCTTATGTACTATAAAAAAATATCAAAAGATTAGGTAGAAAAAGCACAAAATATACTGAATTTCGAAATTACTATAGTATGTCCAAACGTCAGTTGGAAGTCTGTAGGTTCCAAAACCCTCTACATAAGGGTCAAGTTATCGAGACAGAAAAAATACCATCGACATCCGTAATCAAAACTTTTAATCCGGTGAAGGAGATGGACAATTCCGTCTGCCCACTGTGGTCCACTCTGCAAAAGGACGAGTATGGAGTAGGGGAGGAGGATGTTGTTGTAAGAGTTCAAGGTGTAGGCAGAAGGTTAAGTCTTTCCAAGAGTGTTTGACCCTGATCCACAGATTTAATTATATGAGTGGTATCTTCCGTTGAAATCTGGAGTTGAAAGGGGAAACCCCCATCTATAATTGTGTTGATGGAGAATTCTTGTAATTGGTAATAGGTCTCTACGTTTCTGCAAACTAGATGGAGCTAAGTCCTGAAACAATTGAAGTGATGCTTCGTTGAAGGGGATGGTATCCATATTCCTTGTGAGTAGTAGAAATTTTTCTTTTGTGCGATAATAGTGGAAGCGTATGATAACATCTCTGGGCCTTTGATCTGATGACGATTGAGCTCTAAGCGCCCTGTGAGCTCGGTCTAGAATCAGGTCATTGGCAGCAGCTTCTGGACATATATGTTGAAAAAAATCTTTGCGAAAATCTGCAAAATTATTTGACCGTCTCAGGGATATTGCGGAGATGCACGTTATTCCTATGTGATCTATTCTCGAGATCTTCTTGCTTTTCTTTAATTGTTTCAATTTCAGTACAAAGGGTTTTTATTTCACTGTCCATTTGGTTATGGGAACGGCAAAGTTCATCAGTTTTGGTCTCTAGAGTATCTGTACGGTTTCCCAAAGTGCAATTTCATTCTTAAAATCACAAACCGCTTTTTTGAGTTCCTGTTGAAATGTAATTTTAATGTAATTTGCCAGATTAGTTATTGCAGCCTGAATCGTTGGGTCCAGTCCCGGTTTAGCAAGAGAAGGAATGGATGGTATATTTATAGAATCAGGGCATTCTGGAATTGGTCCGATTTTCTTAAAATAAGTTGGGGTAGGCCCAGGTACGTTTTTCTTTGTATTATTTTTGCCAACCATTCTGAGCTGAGGATATTGAGGTTGTTGGAATAAAAAATAAGCAAAAAATGTAAAGCAGCTTTTCAACAATCGGTTTATGTAGAAGGTAGATGTCCTTTTTAAGTATCAATCGACTGGGCGACCGTCCGGTCACCTCCGGGGGTGTAAGTCACATTAGCATAGTGGTAGTAGTGACACGAATGTGTTTGTCAAAGAAGTGGTTCTTATGTATTTTTTTGTTTTTATTTATTTTTTAACTTTTATGTATTTATTTATTTATTTAAATTAGTAAAAGAGAATAAGGGTGGAAGAGCCAATTTGGACCACACAGTCTATTTTAAGCAGTATGGTTGTCGGTGGATGTGGTAATTGTAAAAGTCCCAAGACCTATTCCATTTCTTTTGTATGACAAGGTAGTATGTAGTAACAAGCTGGTTTATACTGCTGGCACAGATTAGGCTTAAATCTAATGATTCAGAGAGGACTTGTTATCTTTCCCAAGATCTATGCCTGTTCTTATGTAAGACAGTGTAGAAATATGCTGGCTTATTTTGCAGGCGCGGAGCAGGATCGAGTCCAAAGATATTGGAGAAGGCTTATTATCCTTTTATTAGTAGTAGATGCGAATTGAGGACACTTTTAAGGAGAGAAGAGATTAATATAGTATGCAATTATTTGATCTCCAGTAAGTCACCAGACAAAAAAAACAAAAAAAAACTTTCCTATACTTTTACTGTCTGTTGGCCTTCTGTGAGGATGATAGGGGATGAAGATGGAGTAAAGATGGCCGCGCTCCTCCACAGCAACGGGGTTATACAAAATAGCGGGCGTCTTTCAGAGTGCTTGTTATCTCAAACAGCGTGGCAACCCCAAATCTGAAGTTGAAACTGTTTCTACTGTTAGTGAACAGCTAGAACAGGACTCAAAAATACACTCACATGGGGAGCAGCAGCATCAGTCAGACATCCACGCAACAGCAGCAGACGATCTCCCAGCCCTCGTGGTATGTAAGATGGTGGCCGAGGTCTTCCTCCCCGTTGAGCCTCCAAAGCAATAGCTGCTTCTGTGCTGGTCACCGGATCGGCGGTATTTCCCAGAGGTGTCCAATATTAATTTCTGCACCTCAGGGGTCTTCAAAGAAATGGAAGAAGCAGGTAGCTATGAAACTGTGTTATGCAGCGGAACAGCGGTGAGCTCACCATCCCCACGAGCCCCTGAGACACCAGGCCACTGGCAGCTCCACACCCGTTGGCGGCAATTCGAATCCCCAGAGGAATAGTATAGGATTAGGATAGTGTTGGGGAGTCAATGAAATTATTTAGAGACACTTTTCTCTTAAAAATAATTAGTTTTAAAGTATATAGCTGAGGAGCTCTGCTACCACACGTCTTCACGCTCCTGCAGCCAGGCCACGCCCCCCCATATTATTAGCTATATGTGGTTATAGATGTGTTGGCCTTTATGAAACCCTGTCTATACTTCAATGCATTCCTCTGTGATGTGTTATTATGCCATTTTATTGTAAAACTGATATTGTGAACACATATCATGCGATGTTATGTAAACAATTTCTCATTGCTTCAATTAAAAATAAAAATAAATAAATTAACAATAATAACCTGAGATTTACCACACAGTACAGTAAAGAAAAAGTAGAATTTCTAGACATTAACATAGAAATCTGGCACAACCACTTAGTCACCACCACATTTAAAAAAAAGCTACATATTGGCCATCACCATCCCAGCTGGTTGGCCAACATACTTTTAGGCCAATTTAAAAGTCTGAGGCAAAACTCCCCCAACCTAGAGGACTACCTAGAACAAAGCTCGGACCTATCAAAACAATTTATAGATAAGTCCAGAACAACCAAAGTGAGGAAAGGCAGAACAACAAAAGGTCTATTTTATAACTGAATACAATAATAGCAACAAACTCATGAAGCAGATTTTAAGCATACATTGGTATATTCTTCAGCA